>PVIC010010311.1:0-43682 GCA_004025085.1 Thryonomys swinderianus | reverse complement strand
ACACACACACACACACAAAACATAGTATACTTGTATACAAATAACAAACAGAGAGAAATTAGAGAAACAGCACCTTTCACAATAGCATCAGTAAACAAAAATCCTAGTAATTAATATAATGAAGGAAGTAAAAAACTTTTACTTGGAAAACTACAGTAGTTTGAAAAAGGAAATTGAAGAAGATATCAGAAAATGGAAAGATACCCCTTCTTTTGGGGTAGGAAGAACCAATAGTGAAGATGGCCATAACTTCCAAAACTGTTATACAGACGTAATGCAATCCTGAACAAAATACCAATAGCACACCTCACAGAACTAGAGAAAACAATCCTAAAATTCATATGGAACCAGAAGAGACCTGGAATAGCAAAAGCTATTCTGCACAACAAAGGCAAGGAGAGGGGCACTCTGACTTGGAATTATACTACAAAGTTACCACCATTAAACAATAGAGTACTAGGGTTGGGGATTTAGCTCAGTGGTTCCAGTGTCTGCCTTGCAAGTGCAAGGTTTTGAGTTCCATCTGGTAACCACATACCACAGTGCCTTGTGTGGTGGCTCATGCCTATAATCCCAGCACTCGGGAGGCAGAGACAGAATTGCTGAGTTCAAGGCTTGCCTGGGCTACATAGAGAGCTCAGGGCCAGCCTGAACTTCAAAGCGAGACCCTGTCTAAAAAAAAAAAAAAAAAAGTACTGGCAAAAAATAAACCTGAAGATCAATGGAACAGAACAGAAGATGTAAAAACAAGATTCATTCATTCATTCATTCATTCATTCATTCATTCATGACAGAATCTCGCTTTGTAGTTCAGGCTGGCCCTGAGCTCACTATGTAGCCCAGGCAAGCTGCAAACTCAGCAATCCACCTGCCTCTGCCTCTCGAGTGCTGGGATTACAGGCATGAGTCACCATGCCCGATATTGTTATATGTGGCTACTGGGGATCGAACCAGGGACCTTACACTTACTAGGCAGGCACTGGAACCACTGAGCTAAATCTCTGGCCCTAGAAATGACTTTTAATGCTCTCAGCCATCTTATCTTTGGTAAAGGAGTCAAACACCTTCCCTGGAAGAAAGACAGCCTCTTTAATAAATGGTGGTGGGAAAATTGGCTTTCCGCATGCCAAAGATTAAAGTTAAACCCATATCTCTTTATACGTTAAACTGAAATTGAAATGGGTCAAAGATATAAAAATAGTAACAATGTGCTAGAAGTTAAAATAGGTAAAACTCGTTTTTTGTTTTTTGTTTTTGTTTTTGTTTTTTTTTTAAACAGGGTCTAACTTTGTAGTTCAGGCTGGCCCTGAGTTCACAGGTAGCCCAGGCAAGCCTGGAACTCAGCAATCCTCCTGCCTCTGCCTGCTGAGTGCTGGGATTACAGACATGAGCCACCACATTCAGCACTGTTGTATGTGGTTACCAGGGATCAAACCATAGACTTTGCAAGGCAGATTCCTGAACCACTGAGCTAAATTCCCTGGTCCATAAATAGGTAGAACTCTTGACATAAATATAGCCAAAGGCTTTATGAGCAAAACTTGATTACACAGGGAATATTAAAAAGAACTGATAACTGGGACTTCATCATATTAAAAAGCTTTTGTAGAGCAAAAGAAACCACCATCAGAGTGAAGAGACAACTGACAGAATAGAAAAAAATTACCAGCTATTCCTCAGACAAAGGAGTAATATCTAGAGTATATAAAGAACTCAAAAAAAATCAGAAACTCTCAAGTTTAAAAACTCAATATAGGGCCAGAAATTTAGCTTTTTTTTTTTTGAGACAGGGTGTCGCTTTGTAGTTCAGGCCGGCCCTGAGCTCACTCTGTAGCCCAGGCAAGCCTCAAACTCAGCAATCCACTTGCCTCTGCTTCCCGAGTGCTGAGATTATAGGCATGAGCCACCATGCCCAGCATTGTGGTATGTGGTACTGTTTGCTGGTGGGTGTGAGTCACCAAGCCTGGTATTGTTATACATGGCCATCAGGATTGAACCAGGGACCTTATGCTTGATAGGTAGGAGCTGGAACCACTGAGCTAAATCTCCAGCCCCTATTGGTACATTTTAAATGTACCTAATAATCACACTCATCATTGAGAATTTGTACTTGTATATGATGTATCTTGATTCTTGTTTTTACTCATTCTCCTTGTCTCTCTTCCACCCCTCCACCCCTCTCTATTTACAAAAACTTTTTCATTTTTTCCTTCTTTTCTCAATTTTTTTTCTTTCCTTTTCCTACCTTCCTCCTTATGTCCCCCTCCCCTTTGAACTTTTTCTTCCTGTTTCACATTATCTATTATACATTTTGGTCCTCATTTACACTTTTCATTTCTCCCCATTTTTAGGGTCTCAGAAGAGGGTCATTCATGGAATGACAGGAAGAGGGCTAATGCTAGCACAAGTGACAGCCATAATGAGGTAATGGACAACAAGTCCTATCCAGATTTTTCATATTATTCTTGAGTTGTGTTTTGGTAATCAAAGAACAATCCTATGAAAAGAAACAACAATAGCCTGTAAGAACCTTCATCCCTAGTCCCTTTGCTGGGAGACCACCTGTGTTCTTTCTTCCAGTATTTATCCTCATTTCTTTTTTCTTTTTTCTTTTTTTGAGACAGGGTCTCCCTTTGTAGTTCAGGCTGGCCCTGAGCTCACTATATAGCCCAGGCAAGCCTGGAACTCAGCAATCTTCCTGCCTCTGCCTCCCAAGTGCTGGGATTACAGGCATGAGCTACCATGCCCAGCACTGTGGTATGTGGTACTGATTGCTGGTGGGCGTGAGTCTCCACGCCCAGCATTGTATGTGGTTACCGGGGATTGAACTCAGGACCTTGCACTTGCGAGGCAGGCACTGGAACCACTGAGCTAGATCTCCGGCCCTATCCTCATTTCTTTAAGTAAAGCACTTCTACTGCTATTCCTTCATTTACCAGTTTTTGGCAAACTGTTAACTTCCTGTTGAGCTGTTTAAGGATTCAGCACCATTATATAGCTCATCATTAGTTTTATTACTTTATTGGTTACCTTAGTAATTTGTGCAATGTAACAACTTTTTTTTTTTTTGAGGTACTGGGGATCGAACTCCAGCCGTGTGCTTCCAAAGTAGGCACGGTACCACTTGAGCTAAATCCCCAGCCCTTCATAATAACATTTTTATGTTTTTGTTTCATCAGCTATCAGTTGCATCTTTCACTACCTACTTGGTAGAATCTGGTATTGGCACCTTCCTATCTTCAGCTCTTTTCCCCCACCAAATCATTTCACCACACAGTGTTTTGGTGAAGTGCTTGGTCCTTATTCAAAAATGTCTTGTCTTAAAAAGCAGAAGATGTGAAAGATGAAACTAATCTTTATTGAAGATTTACCTTGTGCCAGGAACTGTGCATGCACCATCGCATTTAATCCTCTTAATAATCTTGAGAAGGAAATATTGTAATTCCAGTTTTAGACATGAGAAAACTGTGACCAGACCACACATCTGGTAAGGGGCCAAGCTGAGAGTTGACCCAAAGTCCCTACTCTTTTTCCAGAGGCCCATACACTCACTCTTTGGTTTCGGTTTCAACAGCAGCTTTTTGAGTCCTTTTCCATAGCCATGGTTTGCTCTGAAAGTCATTGTCTATTTTTGGAAACCCACAGTGATTCTGGCTCATCCACTCAGAGGGCACAAGAAGGGTGACTTGAATGGGTACTGAAGGCAATGGACCATCCTTAGGGAGTGTGAGTGTCTTAATTACTTATCTTGTTGCTGGGACAAAATACCTGACATCCAAAATTACAGGAAGAAAAGTTTATTTTAGCTCAAATTTGCAGAGGTTTCAGTCCATAATCTGCTGGATCCAAGGGAGAGTGGCACAGCAGAGGGGCATGGCAGAAGAGAAACAGCCCATGGCAGGGTAGGCAGGAAGTGGCAGTCTTCTTTCTGCTTCCCATGTTATTCCATGCAGGCTGCAATCCTACTGGATAGAGCCACCCATACACAGAGTGGGACTTCCCTTTTTGATAAATCCACTCAGTCACACCCAGAACTGTTCTAATCCAGTTAGGGGACTAATCCAGTTGTTTTGCTCTTAATTCAGAATCACATTTCCATAATCCAGCCACCTCCCCAAAGCCACACCTGGAGTACATGCGGTTTTGGGAGGGCATCTAGATATAGGCATTAACAGTGGGGATCATCTGCATGGGACTGATGGCTCAGTTGTATGCCCGGCAGGCTGCTTTACCTGGTAGCCTTAGATTTTGGCCTTTGGTAGCCAGCACAGAAGCCCCAGATGGTCTGTAAGGTGACACTGGGGACCAGTTCACAGCATGACCAGGTCTCTCACAGTCAGCAAACTGCCTTTGATACGAGAAGCAAATACAGAATTCTAAGGTTGTAACTGACTTAGGCCATGCCTCTGGCACTATGGTCATAGACACATGTGGGAAATTCCCAAATTGACTTTCCCACAGAGCTGTTTGGAGTGGGGAACAGAAGGAGGCTGGGGGTGGAGAATGTATTTTCGTTATTTATTTGATTAGTATTTGTTAAATTGGTGGACTGTTTTAACCAGAGACTCTGAGTGGGATTTCCCCAGGGGTCACTTCCGGGCATCTAGAAGAATCGAGGGGTCAAAGGCCCAAGCTCGGTTTTCTATTCTGAGAAGGGAGAGGCCACAATAACATAAAACAGACAATCCCAGATTCTTTCTATTCATCTTCAGTGTGCTGTCATAGAAAAACATTTGGACATCCCCACCCAGCCACTTTCCCTAGCCCACATCCTCTGGGTTCTTCCCCTGTGTTGGTGCTCCAGCCGTCCACACAGGCTTGGAGTCACCCCGAACCTTCCATCTCCTTCGTGCTAGCCCTTCTTCAGCTCTGGGTCATTCCTCTCAGGCTTCCAGAGGTCCCCCACTATTGATTTCCAGTTTCTGACACATTCATTCTTTCTGCTCTCTCCTTAATGACCCTGAGCCTCATTAACTCGGGCATAGATGATTGATTTCTTCAGTGACTCTCTGTGCCTTCAGTTATATCTTCCATCCCACTGGCCTGGCCTCAGGCTATTTTGTCATCACTCTGAGAAGAATCTGCCTACAGATGCTGAGTTTGGCTCACACTTTCCCAAGGCGTCTGTGCTGCTCTTACAGCATAAAACCCAACTTCCTCGGTTTGGCATGCAGGATCCAAATTACCTGCTCTCCACCTTGATTTCCAGGTTTAGTTTTTGCCACTCCCCTCCTGGATGGAGAATAACCACCCCCATCTCCTCTTGTTCTGAATCATCTTTTTTGACGTTTTTAGTGTATGTTTGCAAGACATGGTAGTTATTCACGTGGGGGATCTGTACATGTGTATGACGTATCTCGATCACTGTCAGACCTTTCATCCCTTCCCCACCTCCTTGACTGACCTCCTCCCCCATCTCCAAGAAGTCTGCCTTTTTGTTGCCTCCATCGGTGGACAGAGAACTTCTTGAAGAGAGACGTGTGGAGTGTACTCGGGGTGCTGTGCCAGTCCAGGGGGTGCCTGGGGCATTGTGGGGTCGGGACTGATTTGATGAAGGAATGAAAGAATGAGGGTGATGAAGGCATCACAGGACTTCTGCCAGATGACTGTGCATGGGCCTCTGCCACGGGCTAATTGGTTAACCTTGAAGAAGTCTCCCTCTTCCTGGACTTCCTGTCTTCAACTGGAGCCTCAAACTTGCAGCTCTTAGGCCTGAGGGGCCTGCAGGCCCGTTTTGTTGAAATGACTTGAAATGTCTTTATGTAAGGCATGTGCGCTCCAGTTCCCCACCCCCTTCCATTTTCTGCCACCTCCCCACCTTCCTCGTTTTCATTAGCGGCTTGGTGCCTAAAGGCACTTACTTTTGTGACCCTTGGATTAGGTGATGTTTACTCACCTTTCAACTCCACCACAGCTAGAATTCTTTGTCTGACCTGCTTTGAAATGAAAATTGCAAGTGCTTTGCTTAAGTGGTTTCCAATGTCATCTAATGTACAGCAGTGAAGCCAGGCTGACTGCCCTCCCAAAAGCCCACCAAAGAACAGTGGTGTGTGCTTTTAGTATTCCTGACTTCGGCAGTCAGCTGCAGAGGGAGATGCTATTCTACTGAGAGTGATTGTCTTCACATAGCCCAGCACAAGTGGTGCCCATTTACAGTCCAGAAAGGACCAAGCACAGCATGCCCACTGGCAGCCAGCTGGGCATACACAGAGAGCATTGGTTAGACGCATAAAGTGAGAATTTAGCCCAACTTGCCTGGATGGTCCTTTCTAGGACAAAGCGCTGAATGAGGAGTGTGTGTGTGTGTGTGTGTGTGTGTGTGTGTGTGTGTGTGTGCGCGCGCGCGACATGGCATGGTCTGCACTGGGACTCCCATAGAGATGGGCACAGAGGGCAGGGAAGGGCAAGGACGCATTCTCACTGGGCTCCTTTGCATTTGATGGTCTAAAGGGCTTCGTGGACTACAAATCTGCCTGGCCACGGGCTGGCAGGCACCGCTCACCACAAAATGCTAGACAAACGCAGCAGCAGCTGGAAGATACTGGCCCTGCCCGGACAGCAATTGAGCCCCACACGTTTGGGCAGCCTCTGGGCGAGAGGTACTGAGAGGGCTGGGGTGGACGTATGCGCCCAGTACTGGGTGAAAGTGGGACTGCTGACGGCTTGTGAAAGTACAGAGCGGCAGCCAGTAGGTGTGTGCTTAGCCAGGCTGGCATCAGACTCTGCTTGGGGGCGCTGTCCAGGTGGGGGTTGAACAATGGCAAATCTGCCTGGATGAAGCATTTGTAGGGACCTAGGGTAGTGTGTAGCATGGGAGGTGAGAGAGGCACAGGGGAGAAGACCGTTTCTGACTGAGCTGTTGCATGTGCTTGGAGGAACTTCAGGGGGCTTCCTGGAGTGAAAGGGATCGAATCTGTGTGGTTTTGCCTCCCTGTTTCTGCCCTTCCCTGCCTGGCTTTTATGGACTCAGGGGACAAATTCCTAGTAGCCCTGTTTGTCAAAGTCAGTGAGAATAAAGAAGATAAACTTTGCAAAGAAACTCTACAGCACACATTACATTGCAAATCCCTAGAGAAACGGTTTGAGATTTTTTTTGTTGTTGTTGCTCTTGGTTTCCTTGAATGACTGCCACCAACTAATTCCAGCCAGGCACTGGGTGAGATGTTTAGCAGTGCTGTGCTGCAGGGGAGCCAGACGCTCGGGTGCGCGGTGAGACTGCATAGGCGCTGAGGCCCGGAGAGGCTGGCTAGGCAGACCCTGCCCGTGGCCATGACTGAAGAGTGTGAACACAGCAGAACGTGATACGGCAGAGTGTGATTGGTGTGGCTGTGGCTGTGCTGTTTGTTGTGTGCACGTTTGTGACATGGCTGTGGGAACTGATGTCGCTGGAGTACGTGGCTTTGTTCCATGCAGCTTGAAGCCACGGTGTTCTGGCAGCGACAGGGACAAGCATGGTGGGGTGAGACCAGAGGCTTCCTGTGTCATCTAGAGCAAAGGGCTGGGAACTGCTTTCACCTGCCTCTGGCAGCAGTTCCCGGTGTCTGAAGGGCTCCATGCCTCCTCCGGCTGGCGTGCATTCAGGCTGGAAGCCACGGAAGACTGACGTCAATTTGTGTCAGTCCTGGCACCCTCAGCTGCCCTCGGTCCCTCAGAAGCCACGTTTCTGCACTGGCTGCAGATCCACTCCTAAGCCTCACGTTCAGCCAAGGGCCCGGTCACCATCACACAGTGAGGCCTCCTGCTGGAAGCCGATTGTCTGCTGATTAGAGGGGGTTTGGGCTGCTGTTGTCTGATCTTTGGAGTTCTGGGAGTCAGAGCAAGGGAAGCCCTGGTCTGGTCTCTGCAGCCCAAGTTCCCCATCCCCTCCCGAAGCATGAGGGGAGCTCTGGCATGGCTCCGAGGCCCTAGGGCAATGATGGTGATCCTGTAGCTGGTGAGCACTGACTGCTGAGCCTGGCATGGAATCCCACACGGCTCTGTCCAAGACAGCCTAGGATAGTCACCCTTTGGGTCACGGGATTGGAACCCAGCGAGGAGGCCCGGGGGTCTCCGACCAGGAGAGGCAAATCAAACGCATGTGGGATCGTATATCTTACCCTCGCCATGGCAGGTAGCATGAGTGAGAGTTGGCTGAGTGGGAGACACCTTGTGGCATGAAGCATCATAGTATCTGTCACCTCTTGAAAAACTTGTGCATGGGGTGGGGCAAGCCCAAAGCATCTGCAAACCATATTCAGCCTCCTGGCTGCCAGTTCATGATCACCAAGAAGCAAAATAAAGCTGCACATTTCTGAGAATTCTTTTTGCCTGATGGACTCTAATATGGGTTTAGAAACCCAGTTCAAATGGTATTTCTGTATGAATTCTCTGACTCCCTCTTTAGGCCAAATGAATGCTTCTATCTCTGATTCTTTAGTCTTTTATTTTAACATAATATTCATTCACATGCTCATGACAGTGCCATTATTCATACGTCTCACTGCTGAGCAGCTTGAACCACCAGTGGGATATGCATGACTGTCCCACTGGGCAGCTTTTTATTAGTAAAAAGACTGATAAATGTGATTAGATCCATTTGTACTACAAATGATACAAGCCCCCCTGATGGGACAAGCATGCATGTACCACTGGTGGTTCAAGCCAGCAGGAACATGTTAAACTGTCTTTGTGGGCTGGGAACTTAGCTCAGTGTTTCCAGTGTCTGCCTCGCAAGCGCAAGGTCCTGAGTTTGATCCCCAGTAACCACATACAATGCTGGGCGTGGTGACTCATGCCTGCAATCCCAGCACTCGGGAGGCAGAGGCAGGAGGATTGCTGTGAGTTTGAGGCTTGCCTGGGCTACATAGTGAGCTCAGGGCCAGCCTGAACTACAAAGTGAGACCCTATCTCAAAAAAACAAAAACAAAATTGTTTCTGTTTGGGTTTTTGGTTGTTTTTGAGACAATGTCTTGCTGTGTTACCCAGGCTGCCTTTAAACTCTTGGTCTCAAGTGATCCTCCTGCCTCAGCCTCTGAGTATCTGGGACAAAAGATATGTGCTATTGCGCCTAGCTTTCAATAAACTACTTCAGTTGACTTTTTTGGCTGAGCTTACAGAGTAAGTAACAAAACAGCCCCTGCCCTTGAGAAGCTACTAGTCCAGTAGAGAAAAAAGAGAGCAGGGAACAACCGTCAAGTGTGCAAAGGTCAAACTGAGCTCCCCGAGAGGGCTCTCTCTCTGTGTGTAAAAGTTGAGGCAGGGGTGGCTTAGTCAGGTCCAAAAGGAAGAAAGCACTAAAGCAAGCACAGGAGGAGCAGGGCTTTCCTAACCTGGGGAATCCTAACAGACTCCAGGAGTTGGAGTTCCGGATATGGTTGGCATGTCCAGGCTCTGGCAAGCAGCTCTGTGGCTGGTATGTAAGGAATGAGGAGCTGGGAGTGGCAGGAAATGAGGCGGATCATTCTGGGCCTCCTGGGCCATACTGTGGATTGTAGCCACTTTTTCCTCTAGAGGATGTGAGGAGTCAGTAGAGGGTTTGGAGCAGAGCAGTAGCAGGTCAGACTTCGGATTTGGAAGGCACACACTGGAAGCCTCCATGTGGCAGATGAACAAGAAGAGACTGTGACAGGGAAGCCACCAGGGAGCTGGATCCCAGGGCCTGGACTTGTTCCCTCTGTTCTTGCTGAATTAATGAGTGAAAGACATAGGAAAGTATGTTAGCTTTTTGTTACAGTGACAAATACCTGAAGTAAATGACTTACAAGAAGGAAAGGGTTATTTTTGGTTTACGGTTTCAGTCCATGGTTGTTGGCCTCGTGCTTCTGGGCTTGTGGCAAGGCAGTAAGTACATCATAGTGGGAGCATGTGGTAGAACAAAGCCATTCTCCTGATGGTAGCCAGGCAGTGAAAAAGAGAGACAGAAAGAAGCCAGGATTCCGACAGTCCTGAGGAGCATTCCTCTAATGATCTACCTTTTTTCTACTAAGCCTCACCTTCTAAAGTTTCCAGCACTTCCCAGTTAATGTCACAGGCTAGAGACCAAACCTTTAATTTTTTCTTTTGTTTCATTTTTTTTTTTTTGGTAGGATCTTGTTATACCATTCAGGCTGGCCCTGAACTCACTGTATAGCCCAGGCTGTCCTCAAACTCATGGCAATTCTCCTGCCTCAGCCTCTGAACTGCTGGAATTACAGGTGTGAGCCAAAACATTCAGCACCTTCAACTCTTGAGCCTTTGAGGAACATTCCAGACCCAAATGTAGCAGAAGGAGCTGTGGAGCTGCTGCTGAAGCTGTTCCTAGGGAACTTGGCTCATGTGATACAGAGGTTGGCTTTCTAGGCACTCACTCATGAGCATCTAAAACTTGACATGTTTAAAACCAGACTCCTGGCCCTACCTTACAGCCTTCTGCCCCCCCCCCCATTTTCCTCATCTCTGTTAATGTCAACCTCAACTTACCAACTGCTTAGTCCCCAAATTTCAAAGTTATTTTCTTTCTCTCTCTCTCTCTTTTTCTTTCTTTCTTTCTTTCTTTCTTTCTTTCTTTCTTTCTTTCTTTCTTTCTTTCTTTCTTTCTTTCTTTCTTTCTTTCTGTCTTTCTTTCTTTCTTTCTTTCTGTCTTTTTTTTCCTGCTTTGGTACAAGGAATCAAACTCAGGGACTCACATTTGCCAGGAAGGCACTGTACTGCTGAGCTATATCCAGTCCCTCTTTCTTTTGTGGTCCATATTTATGCCATTAATAGATCATGTTGTTTCCATCTTCAAAATATATCCAACATCAAATCACTTGTTACCACCTTCAGGGTCTATGCCACTGTTGATCTCCGTGCTGGAGATTTGCACCAACCTCCCAAAGGGTCTGCCTGCTTGTTCTGCCTCGGGTTCTATATATATACTCTCAGCACTGGAGTGATCCCGAAAAACCAGAACCAGATCATGACCTACCTCCGCTCCAAACTGTTTCATGGTCCTCTATTTCAGATCAGACCCAAAGTCCTTACAGTGACCAAAAAGGCCCTGTGTGATCTGTCCCTGCGACCTGTCCGATTCATGCCCCAACACATTGTCCCTCGCGAGTTGCTCTAGCTCACTGGCCTCCTTGCTCTTCTCCAAATAGCCTCCAGCCTCTTTGCGCTTGCTCTTTCCTCTGTGGAGCGCCCCTCTCCCCACACCCGTGTGGCCCGCTCTCTCACTTCATTCAGGACTCTGCACAAGTGTCACCTTCTCAATGAAGCTGTCTTTGACCGTTCTCTTGTAGATTACCACCTCCCACCCTGCTGCTCCCCTGAGCCCCTGTGTCGTTTCGTTCTTCTGCACGTTAGCTGTTGCTTGCTAACTGGCAACATATTTTACTTGTCTATTTTGCTAATTGCCTGTCTCTCTTCACCAGAATGTGAAATTCAAGAGAGTGTGGATTTTTGTCTCTTTTCCCTCTGCTATTGTTCTAGTGTCTGGATCCGTGCTGGGCATATGGCAGACTCAGGAAGGATTTAGTAAATACTTCAACAGGTGGATAAACAAGCAGTTCGATCAATGAGTTTGCCCTGGGCCATCTCTGAGCCATGTTACTTGAGATTCTCAGAAGCAGATGCTGTAGGAGGAGGAGGAGATAGAATGAATACATGTCTCTGTGGTGAACTTGCATAAGTCCTCTCGCCTCACTGATTCTCAGTTTGCTTATTTTTAAAGGTTAGGGGTATAGACCATTGGTAGAACACTTACCTAGCATGTGTGAAGCCTTGGATTTGACACCCAGTACCACAGTGGACGAACTAAGCCTGGCATAGCTGCACGCACCCATAATCCTAGCTACTTGGGAGGCTGAGACACAAAGATCACAAGTTTGAGGCCAAACTGGGCAATTTACAAATACTCTGTGTGAAAATAAAAGAATAAAAAGGGCTAGGGATGCAGCTAAGCGGTAAAGTGCTCACTTAGCATGCACAAGGCCCTGGTCTAATCTCGAGTACTGGGAAGACAGGAAAAGAGAGAAGGAGGGAGCGAGAGAGGGAGAGGGAGAGAGGAAGGAAGAGGGGAAGGGACAGTGAGAATGACCTTGCCTCCCAGGCCCCCATGGGGACAAAGGAGGGTTACTTATCCCTGCCCTCCCATTCTCCATTTCGAAAGAACATCTTGCAAAGTAACATCTTATCTTCAACCTACATCTATAAACACACCCCATTACAGCTGTTCAGAGGACGATGGAGTGGGGGTGTGGAGCAGCTGTGTTCAGTTGAGCCAGCGGTGCTCCCAGAAGTGAACCTGCCTCTGGCCCGAAGGGCTCACAGGGCAGAAGTTGGGAAGAGGCCAGTCAGTGGTGGGATGACATCTCAGCCCACCTTCTGGAGCCACTATTTCTACCATCCCTACCAGGCAGCTGGCATCTCCTCCTCTTATTTAGCTTGGTCAAATCCTAGACTTTATCAGGCATCTGTCCTTTAAATTTTAACCTTCACCATAAGTGCATGAAGCAGGCATTGACAGACCTGTTTTTCAGAGAACACTAGGGCTCAGCAGTTAGCAGGTTTGGCTTGGGTCCTGCACCACCTCTCTTCCTCTTTCTACTGGAATCACTTGGAAATCTGCTGGCCAAGTTCTGGAAGGTTCATCCCTTTGCAAGAGAGACGAGAGGAGGATGTTTCCTTCTTCCTTCGCCTCCATCCAGGATGCAGGTGGAGCCTAGGGGTTGGAAAACAGGCTAGCCCAGATGGAAGTCATCACGGTCCCACTAGCTCCCTAAGGGCTGAGCAGAAGGGAGGTGCCTTCCCTGCCTCGCCTTGCCAGGAATGCTGGCGGTCCTGAGAGGCTGGGCCCGGGAACTGTGGGGGCTGTGTGCCGGTTCCTCTCTGTGATAAACTATTTTCCTTTCTCATTCCAAGGATCAGAGAGCGCTTGGTGAGCTGTTCTTTGTTCGAGTGGAAACAGAAAAGCCAGACTTTCCTTTGTCCTCCTGAATGGGAGGACTAGGCAAGGGGTTGGGGTGGGGCCAGCGCAAGGGCAACAAATCAGTGGAAGGAAGACCAAAACTGGACTCTAGCAAAAACAATGACAACAGCCAAAGACACAAAGAGCTAAGAGCAGCCTGCAGGAAGGCCTTGCAGACTCCTCCCTGCAGCCGGCTCCGGCTCCGAGTCAGTCAGCTCTGTCTGGCGTCTCCAGCCTGGAGCCACAGCACAGCGAGTGCTCTGCGGGCCTCAGGTGTGCCAAAGGTCACCGCTAGAATCAGTGTCCTCCACATGTCCTTGGACTTCCCTGCCCAGTCTCTTTCTTGCTCCCACAACACACCATGGTTCTCCCCAAAATAATAGGAGCTCAATTTTGTCAAAGTCACTGAAAGTTTACCAAGCAGGTTCCCATAGCTCTTCAGAGGCAGAGTGGGCTAGTGGTTAAAAAAAACAGGCTCCGGGGGTTAAAAAAAAAGGGGGGGAAGAGTCCAAGCTCAGGACCCAATCTGCTTGGCTCTGCCATTCCACAGCCAAGTGGTCTTTGGTAAGTTAGTTATTTGGCCTCTCTGCTTCAGGGTTCTCATCCTTAAAACTGTAGCAATTGAAAAAAACTGAAGACATTATATTATTGTGATACATGCACACCCATGTTTATAACAGCACAATTCATAATAGATAAATCTTAGAAGCGGTCCATATGCCCCTCAACAGATGAATAGATAAGGAAATTTGACATTGTACACAATGGAATACTACTCTGCCATAAAGAAAGATAAATTTGAGTCATTTGTAGGCAAATGGTTGCACCTTAAGGCAGTAGTGTGAAGTGAAATAAATCGGGCACACAAACTTGAATATTGCATGATTTCTCTTATATGAGAAACCCAAAATATAAAGAACAAAATAAAAGATAATAGAGAATAAAGAGACAGATATTTTGCAAAAGGAGATGAGATCAAGAGATGGAGGGAGGGGAAACTGAGGGAAGAGGAAGGGGATGCAAAGGGTTAAGATGTGTTACGTCCATGCACCAACTCTCCATGAGGAATGTGATCATTATGTAGTGCGAACATGTACAACAAGAATGAAAAATTTTTTAAAAATGGAGTAATCGCTGAATCTTTAAGATAGTTCTCAGATTAAATAAACTAATATGTAAAGCTTCCTAAAAGCAGGTCTTTTTTTTTCTTTTATTCACTGAAATATCCCTGGGGTCTGAACATTGTATGACACTTACTAGAAAATCAATGAAAAAAATGTGTGCATAGTTTAGAGTAGAAACTGACACTCATTAAGCACATCAAATGTTAGATGTTGATATTGTTCCTTTCTCATTCTCACACTCACAAGTTTCAAGAGTATTGTGATCTTTTTCTTTTTTTTTTTTTTAGACAGGGTCTTACTTTGTAGTTCAGGCTGTCTCTGAGCTCATTATATAGCCCAGGAAAACCTCAAACTCAGCAATCCTCCTGCCTCTGTCTCCCAAGTGCTGGGATTTCAAGCGTGAGCCACCATACCGAGCATTGTGATGTGTGGTACTGATTGCTGGTGGGTGTGAGTCAACATGCCTGGTATTGTTGTATGAGGTTACCGGGGATGGAACCAGGGACCTTGTGCTTGTTAGGCAGGCACTGGAACCACTGAGCTAAATCTCTGGCCAAGAGTATTGTGAATTTTATGCATGCCTGTTGATAGTCAATGTAAAGTTCAAGTTCTCAGTCAAGATACTGAAGAAATACGCAACAGATTTAAAATGAAGGGAGAAACTCTGGCCACAGGAGGTTAGGAATGCATTCCTTAAATCTGAGTCTTAGCATCCATCCAACAAATATTATGAATACCTGCCCTCATGGCCAGGCCCTCACCTTGAAGCAGAGCATAGATTAATCATAACACAGGCACAAATTCTATACTTAAAGAGCTAAAATTTGAATGGAAAGAAGCAAAGAGACAAAGACAAAGACAAATTATTTTAGATAATAATAAAAATATAGCAATATAAGGGAAGAGAGTGTGACTGGAGTGTGTATGTAAGGTAAGGGCTGCTTTAGAGTTCAGTCACAGAAGAACCCTGTGGAATGAGGTTGGAACTCATTTTGGGAGTGGTGGTAGGTCAAGTATTAAGTATTAGTCTTCATTCCATGTCGATATTGTTCAGCTTACTATAACAATATACCTTAGACAGGGTAATTTGTGAACAACAGAAAGTCATAGCTCACGGTTCCAGGGGATGAGAAGTCCAAGATCAAGCTGCCCACAAACTCGGTGTCTGATGCAGGCTTTCTGCCGCACAGATGGCATCTTCTTGCTGAATCCTTATGTGGCAGAGGGGTAGAAAGCCCACTAGAGTCTCCTTTGGCAGAGCACTGATCCCATTCATGGAGGGTGCCCAGGTGTGAAGGGCTGGAGAAAAGGGCTCTGTGAACATGTGCCATCTGCATAGGAAGGTTCTGGCATCCCTGATCTTCTGGCAAAGCTGTTGGCTGTACAAGGTGAGAGGATGGCTAGTGACTTTTTGGCTTCCCTCTGAGGTCCTTCTGTATTCCGAGGGACCAAATGTCTGGCTGGGGGGTCTTCCCCACTGCCAACCTACTGTCAGTGTTCTCATGTCCCAGGCTTGTTCACAACTGCCCCTTCACAGTGCACCCCACGTGGAGAAACCCAGCTTTGAGGCAGCACAGCCACTGTCACAACCCTTGTCACCTGGAGTTCCCTCACTCATCACATGTGTGGGCATCTCCAGGACCCAGTATAGAGGGAACACCTAAGAAGTGCTCAGATAATAAAGGAATAAATGGTCAACTGTTGCTCCTTCTGCTTCCTCAGCTGACTGGCACATGGCCACTTGCACACCAAGGCCAGCCTGCATGTCGTCTTATGTGAGAAACTGCCCTCCGGTTCCGATGTCCTGCCTAGGAGTTTTTGTCCATCCTGTACAAACCTCTGTGAAGCCTGCCTTGACCTACACAGACAGAGATGTGCCCTCCCACCTCCGCGTGATCTTGGCCCTGAGGCTTTATGGGTATTGACCATTACCCCTCTGTTAGCTCCTCTCACCTGTGATTTTCTCAGTGGCAAGGATTGCATTTGGTCACCTCTATATCCCCAGCACTAGCCCTTAGAGGGCTCTCAAAAAATATTTGTGGAATTAATGAAAAAACAAAAAACAAACAAAAAAACCCCCAAGGGATTGTCAGTTTTGCTTAGAGTGATATGCTGGAGCTGGCTCCTAGTGGTTTGTGAGCGCCATTTGTTAAATGTTTAGGAAATGTGTGAGCCAGTTAGTAAACACGGTCATTGTTAAAAAATTAAATTACAAGAGAAAACAAGACAAGCTGAAATTGAGGGACATTCTACAAAATAAATGATCAAAGAAATGCAATGTGAGATCCTGGATTACATTCTAGAACATAAAAATAACTTTACTGGAAAGACTGCTGAAATCCCAATCGTTTTTTCGATTCATTTAGTAATGTTACCAAGGTTAGTTTCTTAGTTTTGATAAAGTTGTGTAATTACATAAGATGTTAGTGTAAAGGGAAGCTGGGTGAAGGATACATAGAAAAAAAGGCAACATAGGAAAAAAACTTTCGCAACTCTTCTGTAAACCTAAAATTATCCTAAAATGTAAAAACTGTTAAAAATATTAAATTTTTGGGCCGAGTTTAGCTCAGTGGTTCCTCACAAGTGCTAGGTCCCAGTTCAATCCTTGCCACCACATATCAGAATGTGGGGGCATGGTGGCTCACGCCTGTCGTAGCACTCGGGAGGCAGAGGCAGGAGGATTGCTGTGAGTGGGCTACATAGTGAGCTCATGGCCAGCTTGAGCTACAAAAAGAGACACTGTCTCAAAAAAAACCTATTATATAAATTATAACCTATAATTGAAAACAAAAGTAATAAATACAATTCACCACTTTCTAAGTATTTTGCTACATTTCACTATAATTTATAGTATAACTGTGTGTGTGTGTGTGTGTGTGTGTGTTGGAGCTAGAACCTAGGGTGTCATGCATGCCAAGCATATCTACTACTGAGTTCCAGTCCCTGCACATATATTTTACTATTATCTTACTAAAGTGTTTTAAAAATATTTTCTGGGCTTTTTATTGATTGCTGCTTTCTGAGGGCCTCAGTTCATTTCTTCCCTTCCCCAGTACTTGTACAGCGCTGGAACATTGCTTTCCAGAGTGGCAGCTTCACTGTACTCTGCTTTACTCACTCACATATTGTGAATTGTTGCTAGCCACTGAGCAGGACTGTTGATTAGTTCTTTGCTCTTCTCATAGATTTTACAAGGTCTTATTCCAGGAAAGTCTCTGGCCTTAATGAACACACCCTTTTCCTACTCTGTAGATGAGGCATCTGTCTGTGTTTAATATTTCTCGGGCCGGAGGGTTAGCTCAGTGGTTCCGGCGCCTGCCTCCCAAGCGCAAAATCCTGAGTTCGATCCCCGGTAACCATATACAATGCTGGGCGTGGAGACTCACGCCCACCAGCAATCAATACCACATACCACAGTGCCGGGAGGCAGAGACAGGAGGATTGCTAAATTCGCGGCAGCTTGCCTGGGCTACATAGTGAGCTCAGAGCCAGCCGGAACTACAAAGTGAGACCCTGTCTCAAAAACAAAAACAAAAAAACAAAACAAAAAAACAAAACAAAAAAAAATATTTCTCTTTGGCTGACTTTTCAGAACCAGCCTCTCCAAACGGTAATTTCTCACTTTCCCTCGTTTCTTCCACACTGAGTTCCCCGATTCTGTCACAAGAAGCCTCCCCACTGAGACTGACGTGGTGGTCAACAGTTACCCGTGTCCTCGGGAGGTCGTCCTGACAGCCAGAAACATCTCTTCATGACCCATGGATTCTGACTACAGCATTCTTGATTGTGCTTTCAGTATATCCAAAAGCCCCCCCTTTCCACTTACTCATACCCATGTTTTGGGGTTTGGCCTGAACCCTACCTCAAGAAAACTTCCTGAGTCATAGCAACTCATAGCCCTCTCCAAACAGACCCAAGACTTACTGTAACATTTATGTTGTCAGTTGATCACGTACTAGTATGGAGAGGTCACAAACGGTGACTGGTGGACTCATTAATACCCACAGATGTGTTTTACTTAGGATCCATGTAATTGGTTTCCTTTTAAACTATTTGTAACACTTAGTAAACTTCCCATACAATTTGGGTTTCTAGCTTCTTTGAAAAATAGAAAACTCTGTTAATACTAGATCTGTATTCCCACAGGGTAGTAGTTAGCCAGGTTGGGATGGCAGCTTCTCCTGTAGATGAAGGATGTGCCTTCCAGGTCTCCCCAGTCTCCACCGCTCCCTGCTGTCTTCCTCCAGCCTCCTTGAGTTAACTATAGTGCCTGTCTGGCTCCTAAAGTCATTTAAGTTACCTAAAGTATGTCCTCCTTTCCTATATTTCTAGCTACATTATTATCCCTTGGAGGAAAAACTTTATTTTGAATTTATTTTTTCTTCCATGTTGCTATAAACATAGTACACGCTCTTTCAGTATTGAGAGAAGAGACAGTTTTACTTTAAATTATTCTTGGCTGTGTTAGAATTTAGTTTTGCTACAAGGAAAAGGCTTATAAATGTAACATTTATTCAGAGAGTACCATGTACCTGAGTCAGTGTTATATGCTTCATAGCAACTCTGAGAAATGTGTGGTATTGTTTCCTTATCTCAGATAGGGAAATTGAGGCTCAGAGATAATAGGGCCAAAGCTGTAGGTATGGTAGTTCTTAGGCTCTATGAAGAAACTTGGCTTACCTATGCGTTGGCTTACCTATGCCCCTATGCAGTGATGCTTGGGGTAGAGAGGAGCTGGCCCTGGAGCTCTCTAATAGAAGTTTGTCCACAAAATCTGAGAGTTACTTCTTCTGGACAAAGATGGTTTACTGAGCACCCTGTTTGGGGCATTTATTAGAAAATTCTGTGATTATTCTTGGACTGTCAGAGATTCTGAGCATCCTGGGAAGCCCACTGAATAGATAGATGGAGCCTAATTGCTGCTGGAATTCAGAGGCCATTCACTGGGTCTCATAGAGTGGGCAGAAGGGTTCACTGGTTCCCTTGTCCGCATGTGCATGGAGCTTGGTATTCCCTCATGCCATCACTGGTGTTACTGACACGCAGTGCAGGATGGGAAATGTGAAGAAATTATGCATGTTTAATTGTGCAGCAGCAAGCAGAGAGGAACGTATGAATGCTAAAGACTCCCAGTGGGACAGAAACCAGGCATCGAGTGTTGCCGAACAGCTGCTGGGAAATGTGTCTGAACCCTTGGATGCAGAGAGATGGGTTTGCCAGACTGGTTCTAAGTAACTTTGCAGGCAGAGAGGGTTTATGTAGAGGGTGGCAGCTAAGGTGCATTCAGATCTTTGACTCTGGAGACCCCGTCTGCTTTCTCTGCCACCCTGTCCCCTCCAGCCACCACAAGTTTCAGGCATGGATAGGAGAGAGGGAAGTTGGAAAACCTCAGCCCCAGGACTGTTGGGTTCCATCAAGCCTCACATAACCACAGACCCTGCTTAGAGCTACCAAAATGCTTGGGCTCAGCTGATTGAGCTGAACCTCTGGAAAGACAGAAGCTCCTGGGCCAGGTGGGAGCAGCAGGGTAGAGCTAAGGGGCTTTTATCTTTCAGACTCCATAAGAAGTCCATTACCTTAAACTCACTCGGAACTGGGCCAAGTAGCTCCTTAGTCCTAAAGCGTAAGCATAGCCTTAGGTAAATAACATCATCTATCTGAGCCCAAGTTTACTTTTCTCTTGACATGAGGACTCAAGAGGTGATGTTTGCATGGGCCTGGCACATATTTCAAGATATGAGAGCTGTAAGCCCTATAATGGTGCAACTGAACACTGAACTATCATATTCCTTACTGTTTTTTCTTTTTTCAGTGCTAAGGATTGAATCTGGGGCTTAATATCTGTTAGACAAGTGCTTTACCACTGAGCTACAACCCCAGCCCTATTCTTTACTCTTTATTGAAGGATTCCTGTGGGCCCAACACTACATTAAGCTATTTAAATTCATTATATCTTTAATCCTTAAAAGAAAGCTCAAGAGCCAGGCATGGTGGAAGCCTATAATCTTTTTTTTTTTTTTTTGAGACAGGGTCTTGCTTTGTAGTCCAGGCTGGCCCTGAGCTCACTATGTAGCCCAGGCAAGCCTCAAACTCAGCAATCCTCCTTCTCTCTGCCTCCCGAGTGCTGGGATTACAGGTGTGAGCCACCACACCCAGCACTATGGTATGTGGTATTGATTGCCCATGGGCGTGAGTCTCCACATCCAGCATTGTTGTATGTGGTTACCAGGGATCGAACTCAGGACCTTGCGCTTGCAAGGCAGGCCCCTGAACCACTGAGCTAAATTCTCTGGCCCAAAACCTATAATCTTGTAGCTCTGGGAGGCTGAGGTAGAAAGATCACAAGTTCAAGTCCAGTTTGGGCATCTTAGTTACTCTGTGAGACTTTATCTCAAAATAAAAAATTAAAAGAAGAATGGGGATGTAGCTCAGTTTGAAAGATCTGGGTTCAAGCCACAAAACCACAAAAGAAAAAAAAAAGCCAAGAAAGCTGGAAAGATCAAAAACTTGAGTTAGAGTGACACCCATCAAAGGTCAAAGGTCACCCACCCACTGAGTAAATGCCACAGACAGCACATGCTCCACAGAGTGACTCCAGAGCTGACACTTGTACTGTCTTCCAGGTATTAGTTCTGCTTCACACGCGAGAAAACTGGGACAAGGCTTGGGCTTCCAAATTCTATCTGTACTATTTAATTTGCTGTGTGACCTTGAGCAAGTTACTCACCCTTTCTAAGCTTCCATTTCCTAGTAGGAATAGAATAAGAACTGGAAAATGTCAGAGTCCAAAGCCTCTGTCTGTCTATAGTGAGAAGCAGTATCTTGTGAGAGAGGATACACAAGAAGAAACGTAGAGATTGCCAGAGACAAGGAGAAAGCGTAGGTGTGACTGCGGCCTTGTGAAGTAAGGGCAAGCCTGGAACAGAGAATTGCCAGAATGTGGCTCACGTTGCCCATTAGGCAGCCTTCCCATGAGGATCCAGATGGGCCGGATGGGCAGGACTCCAGTGTTCCAGGCGGGCCTCACAGGCATTCTGTGGGCTGCTGTTGCCACCTAGGGGACAGGAGGTGACCAGGAGCCCCGAATGTGGCTATGGCTATGGCCTGTGGCAGTAGTTGGGCAGCTGCACATTCTCTGCCTCCTGCTGGTTTCCGGAGTGGAGAGGGAAGGCCAAGCCTCATTGCAGGAGTTGGAAGGGGAGTAAGGAAAAGGAGCAGAGTGCTGCCTCTGATTTGGGAGTTATAAATAAATCCATCTGGAAGTGTTTGGGGCTGTAGGAGCCTGAGGCTGGCCCTGCAATTCAGGCCATGTGGCGCGTATTTCCATCCATAGCAGGACCCCCCCCCCCAAGTCCCAGGAGACTGTCTGATGATTGAGCCTGTCTGCTCTGGCTCGAGCTGGGCAGGAGCCTCTCAGGCCTCAACTCCCCTACCAACCCCCACCCAAACCTTCTTCTCCTTTCTCAACTCCAGCAAGATAATGCCTGGAGAAAATACTACGAAAAGTTTGCCATGCTATTCAAGTGGTGGTAGAATGACCAAACAAACATTGAGTTAGGCCTTTAGCCTGTAGGTTCCCCTTGTGAAAGCCAGCCAAAGTACAGAGACACTGCCTGAGTCTTACTCATCTTTCTATCCCCAACCTCAAGGGCAGTGCTCAGGGGACCTTGGCTATATATACAAAGTAGTGAATTGATACAGTCATTTAAAGGACATTAACTACGTATCCCCATGTGTGCTTCTACTATACACTGGAGTCATAGTAAAGGATGACACAGAGTTTGTGCCTCGCTGAGTTCGTGGTCACAGTGCCCACTCCCCCAGCAGGCTATATTCCAAGACTCCCAGTAAGTGCCTGGAACATATATATGTGCCGAAACCAGTAGGTATTATTTTCCTGCACATATATACGATAAAGGTTAGTTGATAAATCAGGCACAGTAAGAGATACACAATAACCAATAATAAAATAGAACAACTATAAATAGACTCGAGTTACAACTGGCCTGACATATGAATAACTTGGATTATGACTGGAATTTTAGGTTTTTTAAAAAATTGATTTTATTGGTACATTTTATATACACATCATGATCACACTTAACATTGAGAATTTGTACCAGTATATGACGCAACTTAATTCTCATTTTTTCCCATTCCCCTGCCCATCTTTAACACCCTCCCTCTATATACATAAGCTTTCCTTTTTTTAACCATCAAATGTTTTCTTTCCCTTCTTTGCTTACTCCTACGTGCTTTTTCCCTTTGAATATTTTCTATTTCACAATATCTATCTTACATTTTATAACTCATCTATACCTTCAGTTTGTCATATCAGAGAAAAGACACCGTATTTACACATCTATGATCTATTTATTTCATTTATGAGCATGTCCTCAAGGTATCTCCATTTGAATATAAATGACTCAAATTTATCATTCTTTATGACTGAATAATACTCCGTTTTATTTTTTAAAAAACCACACATCTTGGGCTGGAGATTTAGCTCAGTGGTTCTGGTGCCTGCCTAGCAAACCCAAGGTCCCTGGTTCAATCCCCAGTAACCACATACAACAATACTGGGTGGAGTGGCTCACACCCACCAGCAATCAGTACCACATACCTTAAATGCAGGGTTTGGTGGCTCAAACCTGTAATCCCAGCACTCGGGAGGTAGAGGCAAGAGGATTGCTGAGTGTGAGGCTTGCCTGGGCTACATAGGGAACTCAGGGCCAGCCTGAACTACAAAGCGAGACCCTCTCTCTCTCTCTCTCTCTCTCTCTCTCACACACACACACACACACACACACACACACACCACATCTTGTTTATCCAGTCATCAATTGATGGGCATTTGGGTTGTTTCCAAGATTTAGCTATCACAATGGAATTTTAGGGTTTTGGGGGGGTTATTTGGCGGTACTGGGGATCGAACTCTGGCCCTTGTGCATCCAAGGTTGGCACAGTACCACTTGAGCTAAATTTCCAGCCCTAATGGAATTTTAGTTTTAACTTACGGCCACTGAGTTGTGGCCCAAATGCCAGCTGCTTGTGCTTCCAGTTGGTCTTGGATATAGATTTAATCCTTAAAGAGTTCTAGAAGGAACACTACAACAACCTTTCCTGTGTGGTCTTAATTGAAAAGTCCTGGGGCAATGTCTCTCTAAAGACACTGAGATCTACCTGTATACAGAAGAGGGACTTTGAAGGCTGTGTCGAGGAGCCTGAACCTTCAATTGACCAACTTGAGTCAAAGTAGCCCTCATGAACGAAATGAGTTCATAAGTCAAGGGTCCACTGTCTAACCATACACTCTAATAAGTTATCTGAAACTTATGAATTGTTTATTTCTGGAATTGTCCTATTTTTGGACTGTGGTGGACAGTGGGTAACTGAAACTATAGAACTTCTCTACTACGGGCATTTAGGATGAGACAATTCTTTGCAGATTAGAACTCTACTGAGTCTGGCAGGATGTTTAACACCCTGACTCCCTGGCCCTAAATGTCAGTTGTACCTTGGAGTCCTCAAGACAACCAAAAATGTGCCTGTACATTTTCAGGTATTTCCATGACGCAGGGGGGTTCAGCCTTAGCTGAGGGCCACTGCTAAGGAACTTGATGGTGGGAAGGCCATTCTGCAGGGGTGAGTATATTAAGTCCTTTAAGATTATAGATAAATTGATGGTTTGGAACTGGGAAATTGTGTTCGTGCTAAAAAGATGTAAAATGATTCTTCAGGGACTGGATTAGGCCCTAGAAACCCATAATGTAGCTGAAGTTGGTGATTCTGCTAAGCTGGGTTAGAGCTGAGTTCCAGAAACCATCATGGCAGCCTTGGACATGCTCATGAGATAATTACTTGGAAATGCCCAGAAAGCAGCCAGAATCTGGTCCAAGAGCAGGTGAGAGAACAGGTCGTAGGACAGACTTGGCATAAGTCCACACTGTGGTGGGAATTAGACTTAAGGCCCATGCTCCATTGATATCATCATGACAGGGTGGGCATGGTGGTGCATGACTATAGTACCAGCTATTCAGGAAACTGAGGCAGGAGGATCACAAGTTTGAGGCCAACCTAGGCAATTCAGTAAGAATTGAAATGAAATGAAATGAAATGAAATGAAATAGGGCCGGAAATGTAGCTCAGTGGTACCGTATCTGCCTCAAAAGTTCACTCACAAGTGCAAAGTTCCGAGTTTGGTCTGGTACTCTCTCTCTCTCTTTCTTTCTCTCTCTGTGTGTGTGTGAAATGTAATGAAGTGAAATAAATGTCTAAGGATGTAGCTCAGTGGTAGAGCACCTTACTAACTAGTGTGAGGCCCTAAGTTTGATCCTCAGGATGAAAAATTGTCAAGGGAGGTTTTGGAAAGAGTGAAGAGTGAATCCAGGATGAAGTCCAGACAAGTTTAGAGGAAGCAAGCCCCAACGATATCTCTTTTCTGCTCACTGGATTCTACTCCCATGGTCAGCACCTAAGTTTAAAGCCACAATTTATTTGTGTCAAGACCGTCGCAAAAGTTTGCCGACTATCTTCTGTCTTCCTCTGGTCTGTCTGTCTTAATTAGTAGCCGTGAAGATGGAACCCAGGACCTTGAGCATGCTAGGCAAGCACTCACCCCTGAGCTGTTCCTCAAGCTAGGATTGTTTTCTTAAGACATAGCCTTTTACCACGTCTCTTCTCACATCAACCAGGTCCAAACTGCTCAGTGTTCTGACCCTAAGGTCCTGCACATCCTTGGTCAGCTGGCTCCAGGGTCCCTTTTCCAGGCTCACTCTTTCCCTGTCTCCCAGACCTTATTGTATGGGACACTAAGGAACGCATTTCTCTTCTCTTTTCTGTTCCATGTCCACCCTGGGATTCCTTCTGACTCTTTCTCCATTTGGGAAAATACCACTCAGGCTTCAAGGCCTAGTTTGTCTTCTCCCTTTGATAAAAGTTTCCTTGGGCCTTCAGAGGCAACCAGGTGGTCTTCTGCCTCTGCACAGCCCCTCTCCAGCTCTTCATGTGCACCATGAAGCCATCCATCTCTCTTACTAGGTCTCTGAGGGCAGCAGCCATGCCTCCTTTTGGTTCTGCAGTCCCATTATCTAGAGTAGTGTGAACGAACAGGAAGGCGGGAGAGGGGGCTGGTATGACAGGGCAACATGGAGTGAGGGGATTTCCTCTCAGCCTGATCACAGGTATACTGAAGCCATGTTGCTGTTGTTGTTGAGAGGTGGTCTTACTATGCTGCACGGGTTGGCCTCAAACGACATCAAGGAGATCCCCTGCCTTAGCACTCCAAGTGGAGGGACTGAGGGTGCACCCCACCTCATCCAGCTCGAATCACTTTCTCTGATCTCTCCCTGTTCATACTCTCTTTGGGTGAGAGTTCATGAAATCCAGGGAAGAAAAGGAACAAGTGGAGAGGCCAGGCCAAGGACAGGAGGGGTGGGGGGAGAAGAGAGGCTGAAAGGATGGAAGAGAAAGGGGACAGCAGTGATCTGTATCAACAATTCATATACATAAAGGGTTTGGGTAACCCAGTGTGGAATAAGAAGCAAAAATAGCTGCTTTGGCAGGTCAGCTGAATGTACAGTTAATTAACAGACATCAGTGCCCTTTGGTGCCAAGCTGTGTATGGAACCATGTACTGCTGTGATCAAATGCCAACTAGCCAGGATACGCTTTTAACAGAGCAGAAAACAGCATTGGCATGCAAGAGCTGGCAGATTTCTCAGAAAGTTCTTCCTAAGGACACAAGGGGCCACTAAAACCCCATAGTTGCCCCACACCACAGCCTGGCTCTTGCCAAAGAAAAGTGGGCCTGAGGAGAGGTGACACATCAAGCAGCTGGGATTCCGGGAGCTATGCCAGTCATGGAAGAGCCCTTTGATCTTTCCTGCAACTTTGAGAGGTAAGAATTATCCCCATTTTACAAATTAGGAAATTGAGGTCCTAGGCCCATGGCTTGAAAGTGCTGGATGCAGGACGCTGATGCAGATCGTCCTGAGGAGTGTGGCGGGACACGGAGGTCGGCAGCAATTTGTTCTCCAGTCTTGCAGACTTTGGCTGTGGAGTTGATCTCTTTGGACTGATTTATTTGCACATAAACAAAATACCATCAGTTTTTCCTGGCTTCGGAATCGGCCCTCAGAATCATGTGCTGTTCTCCTCTTTCCAGCTGGGTGTATTGCTGAGGAATTCATGAATCTGAAGTAGCAGGCTTTATCCTGAGAATCGACAGTGTGTACCAAGACAGGCCAGGGCGCTTCTGTTCCCAGAAAATACTCGACTTGAGGCCTCCAAACGTGCGGGGCCAGGTTTGCCATTTTTCTCTTCCCTCTCAGTGATCTTCACGTGGTTGCTGGTTGCCTGCTTTCTGAGGCAAAATTTTAAAATGCTTATGAAGATACTGGCACCTTTGAAATGTTGCTCACACTCTGTTCTGACTTGTGTGACCCATGTCGGTTTCTGCTCAGTGTTGACAGGTGTGTTGTCTCCTGTCAGCCCGTGAGTGACAGTGAGCGGAGGACTGAAGGTGTGGATGGGGCAAACGAAGGACAGTATTTTCCAGAATTGTGATGTGACACGGTTAGGCCAGTCCTTGGAGCTGGAGTGGCTGGAACGGTCCAGGGTTCCAGCACAGGGCACAGAAATGGCCCCCTAGTAGCACCCCTATACGGGTTTGCCTTTGGAGTAGGGTAAGGGGTCTAGAAAGCCCATGAGCCAGTTTTCTGGAGTCAGGAACAGACTAAAAACCCTTTCACCTGGCTTTGGCCTAGAGCTGTATGTTCCACATCAGTGGCGGGGTTATCTTGCTGCGTGTGCGGCCCTCCAAAATGCCGTTGAATTTCAGAACTGCTGGAATGCCCAGTGACCAGGGGAGGGCCCAGGGTCAGGCCTTGGAGTTGGGTTTGCGTTCTGAACAAATCAAGATTCTTCTGTGCCACCTTCAAAGTCTACCCAGAATGCGGACGCCGTTCGCCCCCTCACTGTGGCCACCCGAGTCCCTTGCCTGGATTGTGCGGTAGCCCTGTGGGCGCTCTCCCAAAGTGAGTCCGGCACATCAGCCACTCAGCTACAAGCCGGGTCTTTGGCGGGCAGCATAGCTCGTGCCGGAGCACTTGCCGGACGCGTGCGAGGCTCCGGGTTGAATCCCCAGCACCTCTGTGGTCGGCCTCGGGGCCCTGCGCGGGCTGGTACCTCAGACCTCCCTGGTGTTCGCTCCTGCACACTCTCATCACCCTCTCATCCCAGCCACAGTGCCCTCCTGGCCGTTCTTTTGGTTTTGGTGGGTATCACTTATACACAATAGTTGGCTTCATTTTGGCATGTTCATATGTGCGCTAACATACTTTGATCCGCTTCATCCCCCTTTACCCTCCTTGCCCGTGCCTGTCCCTTATTCCCTCCCTCTTCTCTAACAGTCCCCTTCCAATTTTATATTCTATCTCTCCCTCATCTGAGAGAAAACTTGGTATTTGTCTCAGTCTGTTTCATTTCACTTAACACAGTGACCTCTGGTTCCATCCATTTGCCTACAGACGACACAACCTCATTCTGCTTTATACTCAGTGACGCTCCACCGGGCCCCGAGCTCGCCGCGGGCGTTCTCTTCGTCTCCGGCCCGGAATGCTTCTCCCGGCGCCACAGGCAGGAGCCTGGGAGGAGGCGCGCCGCACCGCTGTGACTCGCGGCGGAGGCCTGCGGCCGGTCTGTGCAGACACTGGACGGAGAGAGCCGAGGAGGAAACACCCTAATCGTGCACCCTGTCCCTTCTCATCTCCCTGCAGGTGTCTCCCACTGGTCGAACCTACCCCGCAGCCAGAGGGCAAGGGAACCTGTTGACGCCGCCCGCACAGGTCAGCCTCCTGGGGCACAGTGTTGGGTGGAAAGGGGTGGAGAAGGTCCGAGGGAGCAAATAGAAAATATCCAGAATAACTGGAGATGTTTGTAGTAGTCGGCTGTTTCACTTCCTTCAGACTTGCACCAAAATGTTACCTTCTTAATGGGGCCTTCTCTGGCCACCATTTCTAAGATTTGCACACCCAGCTCCCACAGCCCATATCCTCCTCCCATGCTGCTTATTTTCTTCATAGTACTTAATACTCCCTGACAGGTAATTGGCTTATTTATCTTACCTATTGTCTGCTCTGCAGAATGGGGGCTCCACGAGTGCCAGGATTCTGCTCTGTCCGCTGCTACGGTCAGTGCTAGGACACTTGGCACTTCATGGGCGCTCACCACACGGCAAGGGAATGAGTGACAGGAAGGATGAGCTCGCAGCACCTGCACGTGAGCCTGCCCTCAGCCTGGCGCGGGTGAGCCACTGTCACCCGTAGGTGCCGTTCGTGGTTTCCTCCAACATGGTCTAACTGCTGCCCTATTTTCAGGCCTGAGGTGGAGAAAGATTTGCTGATTTGGTGTTGAAACTTGCTGGACAATTTTAACTGAAGTCTTACGAAAGTTGCTGCTCCACTGTTTGGCACGTGCTGCTATTTATTGTGTGTTATTTAAGTCGTCATCTGTGCAATGGGTAGATTCATAGCTACAGGGCATCTGCCCTTCCAAGTGATAACGTCTGTGCCTCCAAGACAGTCTTACTTGCTAGTGTCTCTTTCTATATAGGTGGTTCAGGCGCCACTTTCTTCAGGCTCAAGGGCAGGAGAGCTTTGAACCTGGTCCCTGGGCCACAGCATCGTGGACAAGGAAGGATAGGTCAAGTCCACATAAGCAAAACAAATTTTACTTCCTAGAATATTGTAATTATTTATGATAGGAGTAATGTATGAACATATTCTCATTGTGAAAAATATTGAACAATCCGGAAACCATTAAAATGCTTTTCCCTGGCTCATCAACTCTCAGGAGATAACCATTATTCACAAGATAGAGCGCCCATCCTCTTCCAAATCTTTTTCTGTGTTTACACAGCTTGGTTTTATATGAGTGCTTTAAAAACAAATGCTATTGCACTCCATACAGCGATCTGCGATAGCTTTTTTCACTTAACAATATGTCTTGGAAACCTTCCATGTTACAACACGTGGACCCAACTCGTTTTTTCTCCTGAGTTTGTGATCATTGTAGATTTACAAGGTGTCTATGAAATAATAAAGACGTGTCCCACATGCCCTTTTCTGTTTTTCTCAGTGGTAACCTCTTGCAAAACAGTAGTACAGTCTTCGAGCAGGGTGGTGACACTGACGCAGTCAAGATGCAGATGGTTTCCATCTTCACCAGGATCCTCCAGGTTGCCTTTTGTAGCCACACCCACTTCCCTCCCACTTTGCCTCCTGTTAACGCCCAGCAACCACTAATCTCTTCTATGTTTCTTTTGTCTTTTTTTTTTTTTTAATTGAGACAGGGTCTCACTTTGTAGTTTCGGGCTGGCTCTGAGCAAGCCTTGGACACATAGCAATCCTCCTGCCTCTGCCTCCTGAGTGCTGGGATTACAGGTGTGAGCCACCATGCCCAGCACTGTGGTATGTGGTTATCAGGGACTGAATTTGGGACCTTGCACTTGCCAGGGAGACACCAGAATGACCGAGCTAGATCTCAGGACCTCTTCTACGTTTCTAAAGTTAGGGCATTTCATGGGAAGAGGTGGCCCAGTGGTTAAGGAGATGAACTGCTAAAATTAGGTCATTTCAACAAGGTTATATAGTAAATGTAATCATATGGTATATAACCTTCTGGGATTTCTTTCAGTTAGCATAATTACAGGTCCCTCTGTGTCCCTTTGTTCAATACTCTGTTCCTTCGTATTGATGAGTTGTTTTCCATGGGATGGATGTATCAGTTTAGCCCTTCAATCATGGACAGTTGTATTGTTTCCGGTTTCAGCTGTTACAAATTAAGCTTGTATGACTATTGACCTAATGGCCTTTTACATGGGCATAACTTTTTATTTCTCTGGGACACATGCCCAAGAATCCAATTCTTGAGTCATATGGTATTTCTATGTTTAGTTTTTAAAGAAACTACCACACTTTTCCAGAATTGCTGTACCATTTCACGTTCCTGCCAGCAATGTACGAGTGATCCAAATTCTTAACATCCTCATTAACATTTGGTGTTGTCACTTTGTCTTTTTAATTCTAGCCATTCTGATGGGTGTGTAATAGTATGCTGTTGTTCTAATCTGCATTTCCCTAATGGTTGGTGATGTTGAACATCTTTTCACGGGCTTGCCATCGATGTATCTCCTTCAATGAATGCACGTGATTTTAAGCCATTTTCTGGTTAGATTGTTTGAATTTTTAATTGTTGAGTTTTGGAAAATCTTTATATAATAATTTAGATTCTAGTCTGCTGTTAAACATGTAGTTTGCAAATATTTTCTCCTTAGTCTGGCTTTTTCCCCATTCTTTCAACAGGGTCTTCCACAGAGCAAAAGTTTTAACTTGGACAATGTCCAATTTATCAATTTTCCTTTTGTGTATGGGTTTTGATTGTCAGGTATAAAATCTGGTTTGTATGCCTGGCTCTGGATTTCAAATTTAGGAAGTCCCTTTCTTTTTTTTTTTTTTTTTGAGACAGGGTCTCGCTTTGTACTTTAGGCTGGCCCTCAACTCACTACGTAGCCCAGGCAAGCCTTGAACTCAGCAATCCTCCTGTCTCTGCCTCCCGAGTGCTGGGATTACAGGCGTGAGCCACCATGCCTGGCCAGAAGTCCCTTTCTTTTCTTGTTTCTCAGAGATGTTTTGAGAAAATTATCATAATGAGCATTGGATTTTTGTCAAATAATTTTCTGCATTGATGGATATGATCATGTGATTTTTCTTCTTTAGTCTGTTAGTATAGTATATTACATCAATTGTTTGGAATTAATAGAGAATTCTTTAAACACTTGGTAGAATTCCATCGTGAAACCACCTGGGCCTGGAAGTTTTTCAAGTTTTAAAATTATGAATTTCATCTTCTTAATAGCTATAGAATTATACAAGTCTATTTCTTATTAAGTAGGTTTTGGGAGTTTATAGTTTTTAAGAAATTGACGCATTTCAACAAAATTGTCAAAGTATGTAGAGTTGCTCGCAGTATTCCCCATATTATGCATTTGATGTCTGAAAGTTTGTAGTAATATTTGTTTTATTCCTGATATTAGTAATTTGGGAAGGCCATGCTAGAAGTTTGCTTATTGTATTGATCTAACAACTGTTTCCAAATACAAAGTCAGTTCTTTCAATAGTACTTATTACCTAGTCCATCCTTTCACCACTGACTTGTAAACTGCCACTTGTGTTCAACATCTGTACATGGGTGGGTTTAGTCTCTCTGTTCTCTCTTACTCACTTGTCTACTTCTGTGTCTATACTAGTCACTGTAGATGGGATGCTTTGCATATGGTCATCCTTTTTCCTCAGAGTTGTTCTTGCTCCACTCACACATACAGTCTTTCTGTGTGGATTTTTGAATCAGTTTATTAGGTTCAATGAAAAATTCTTGTGGAGATGTGATTGGAATGGCCAGGAGTTTATAGAATAATTTAAGGGGAAGAAATATCTTTCTTCTTATCTCCATGCAACTTTTTCTTCTTCACAAAGACCATTGGCGCTTGTATAAGTGATGTTCAGGGCTAAAGAGCCCATATGATCCAGACCTATTTTAATGTCTCTCTCTCTTCTGCTCACACATGTGCACACGAACAGATGTGTGCTCATGTTTATGTCTATGTATTCATGAAAGCCTGAACTTTAGCTTCTAAAAGTGAAGAGTATAAACAGACTCTGGACACAGTCTGTTACTCAGAGATAATCTCAATGCTCCTTTTCCTAACAAACACAGACAAAAAGAGCGGATGACAAAGCACCATGTGATAACACCGGGGGAGAGGGAATTGCTTTTTATAGGGAGAGCCCAGGATGACAGCACATCATGACACGTGGTGATAAGTACCTGGAATTAGGAGTGGCCCCTGATTCATGTCCATGCCTATGGGTTGGGGTCTCAAGAAACTATAAACAATCTACCCCAGAGCAGGGTGCACTCACTCCCTGTGTGATTTCTATAGAGGAAGAGGGGCTGGACTGGTAGTTGGGCTTGTTGAGTCTAATGCTCTGGATAGGCCAAAGTGTGGCCCTGAAGTACATGTGACAGCAAGGATTCACAGATCTTGGTGCCTGGCAGCAAGCCGGCTGCCGGAGCAACTCGACCTTCCATTAACATGTTCCAACAAAATGCAGGGCCTGAAAGCCATTCAGTAGAGTGAGGCCGTCACAGAGTTTGGCTCGAGCCCTCTACACTTCGCACGGGGAAACACGCTGTCGTGGTGCTTCTTTGGCATGGACAGATGCTGTCTGGGCAAGCTGCTCTGTCTGCTTACGTTCCATTCAGTTGACGGGATGAACACTGCCCTGGGACATCTGCGCTCGCATCCCCTGAAGGCCATAGTCTGCAAAACAGGGGTAGAGCCTGAGCTGCCCGCACCGCTGGTGCCAACGCTCACTGAGAAGGCAAGATAGATGGCTCTGAAGACCAGAGGAGAGGTACGCCGTCCTGGGTGGGGTTTGCTTGCCCCGTTTTCATCTATCATTCAGTCCTCCCGGTCCCCAGCTCTGTACTCCGTTTCTCTCCTTTTCCTGACTCTAGTCGGGCCTTCCAGTTGACCTGTCAACTGGTAAACATGTCGGCTGGTGCCAAACTTCAAGGCCCTCTGTGATGTGGTCCGGTCTCCCCTTCCGTCGTGGATGTCGCGCGGGAGGTCCAGTGCGCAGTGCAGCCTGATGCTGCGCAAAGCCCCCCTGAACTCGGGACTCACAGCCCCACCCCGGCCCCATCCCTTTCCCCTTGGGGCTCAGTCCGTATAACACTACACCCCCTAGGTCCCTGCGGCCCCCGGCGGGGGACTGGAGCTTCCGGAGCCGGAGCCGGAAGCTCACAGGAAGCTGGGGTTCAGACAGAGCACGGTTCCGCCTGGCTGGCGGGGCAGGGGGTGCAGCCGGCGCCGGCCCCCCGCGGGCTGCCTTTCGTGAGCAGAGCTGTTCTGCGCGTCTTGGCGCGTCACCAGGCGCGTGCGGAGGCGGCGAGCCCGCGCGGGCGGACGGTGCGGGCGCAGCAGGCGAGATGAGTCACCGTCCCTCCGCACCTCCGGAACACGAGCTGCCTAGCCGCGGCCCGCCGCCCCCGCGCCCCTCCCCCGCCCCCAGAGGCGGCGCCGGCCCGCTGCAGAGCGGCAGAGGGCGCTGCAGGGCAGCTGCGCGGCTGCCAGGCCCGCGGCTCCCGCCGCCGAGGGCCTGGGGCCCGGGGGTGGGGGCGTGCACGGAACGAGGGTCGGTAGTCCTAACGGTGGCCGTGTTTTAACACAGAAACGAAATACATTTCAAGATGAGTAGTACCCGCAGAGTGATGGGGCCCAGAGGGCCCTTCCTGGAGAGCACCCCTTCCTTCTGGCTCTTCCTAAGCATGCTTACTCGCTTGCTGGCCTGCTTTCTCTCTGCCTCTCTGTCTCTGTCTCCCTCTGTCTGTCTCTGCCTCTGTTTCTCTTTCTTTCTTTCCACTGAGAATTGGATCCAGGGCTCTCACAGTGAGCTCCAGTCCCCATCACCCTTTATCTTTGAGACCGGGTCCCACTAAATTGCCCAGGTGAGACTCGAACTTGCCATCCTACTGCTTCATCCTCCTATGGTGCTGGGATAGAGGGATGTGCCACCCGTACTTGGCATTAGTGGCTTGAGCAGGCATGTCTGAAATTTGTGACTTTCCCACTGTCTCTAGAGAATGTTCTTGAAAGGATGGCTCACCCCTTTTCCAAAATGGTTCTGTCCAGCCCTTAATCTTCTTTCTCTTAGCCTCTCGGAAGAGATGATAAAACGCGACAGAGGTTTGAACTGACTGCAATGTGGGACAGAAAAAAAAATGGTCTACAAGTGGGAGGGCCAAAGCAACAGTGGCAGCTGTCCTGAGATTGAAGTGTGAGCCTGGTCATTTCATTATTTATTCATTCCGAAAACATTCGCTGCATCAACAAGATGTTCAGAGTAGGCAAAAAGGAGGAAGCCAAATCTGTAAACAATCAAGATGGCTGTAAAATAAGCCCCACACCTGGCTGACCCAGAAATACGTGCTCAGTAAGTAAGTAAGTACAGTGATTTAAAATACACATTAAGGGAGAGGACCTAGAACAGGGCCTGGTGTGGAGTAGGGGCTCAGCCATTTAGTGATAAATGATAGAGAAAAGCACGGAGTGTTTTGTGGGCACAGAAGCGGGCACCTGACATCTTTAGAGTGGGCAGTGAAGTGGACGTCAGCTCGGAAGATGGGCTCGGACAGAAAGTGACACAGAGACAACAGTCGCACTTCTTGAGCTCTCACTTCCCTCCTGTCAGCAGAAGGGGTGGGGGTGAATCGGTAAACTCTCAGATTCTTCTAGATCTAAGATTCTTTGCTTCCAGAAATGAACCCACTTACCCAGGTTAGGGCCTGACCAGTGCTGGGCAGGTTTAGCATCCAAAAGACTCCGATTTTGATGTTTCACTCAGCCCATCTTCAGAATAAAGAACTGGACATCTCTGCAACTCTTTCTCCTTTCCCTGCTTCGTCTTTCCCTCGAATCTCCATAGAGTAAAAGCCCCACAGCACAGAAGTTCACATTTATTTGTGTTTTGCCATACTTTGTCTTAATATGAGTTTCAAAACAAAGTCTTTGTTATTTACTGATTTTATACCGATTCTGTTTAATTCTGGAAACCCCAGAAAAGTACAAAGAAGAAAATAAATACCACCAATTATTTCACTACTGATATAAATTTTAGAATTTTTGTGCCCTCATTAAGCACACTTGGGCATGCATTGCGGCCTTGGCAGAGACTGCTGGGAGTCTTACGTCCCCAGTGAAAGCATGAGCTGGCAACAGAGCTCTCCTACCCTCTATTAGCTGTGACTCTCAGGCACAGCTGAGATGCTGACTGACATCCTAAAGCTCTGCTTCTTTAGCCAGCTGCAGTCCACCATGCTGAGTCCTCAGGGAACATACTCTTCGGAGGACTTTGAGTTCTGAGAGGCAGCATTATGGATCCACACTATGGTGCTGCCTCCTTCCTCTAGTGGGACTACAGTTAGTTTGGCCACCAGGGCTCCTTGGGTCCAGTCTGGAGACAGAGTTGAAGAGCTTGCTGAGGGGAGGGTAGAGGATGGCCGGTGGGAGCTGACTGCCTCCCCTGTCTGGGGAGGGGCCAAAATAAGCCCATAATCCTAGCTGACTCAGGTTTCCTTTGGCCTCTTTAAAAATCTCCAACTCCAGAATACTGATCCTTTTCCTGTCCTTGTTCTCTGCTGTTCTGAATGTAACCCATGGCCTCATAGCATAAATAGACAGATCTCTTGGTGGTGGTTTGTGTGTGGGAGACTGAGTGAGAAGCAAAGCACACATTCTATTTTAGGAGGTCTGGAGCAGGACCTGAAGTTTTTAGTGTTTGTGTGGATGTGTATATGACAGTGTTTCTGTTGCCCAGATTAATCTTGAACTTGTGAGCTCAAGTGATCCTCCTGCTTCAGCCTCCAGAGTACCTAGAATTAAGTACATGATCACCACATGTGACTAAAGTTTTCATTTTCTGACAGTCCTTCAAGTCACTATGATACAGCTGGTCTGTGGCCCACACGCTGAGTAGCAAAGGTCCAGGTGCTTTTTGTCCTAGTTTTCTTGACACCAGGAGTGTTCCCTACTGTGCAGACATGTGTACATGCAGCTCACGCATGCGCACCCACACCCACACCTGATGTTCAGTGAATGCTTGGTGAGTACGTGAGGTTGAGGAGTGAGAAGACTTAAAGCTGCACTCCCACTGCTCTGATGACTTGTTCATTTCAGTGCTGATGTCCACTTCTCAGTCTCCCAAAGGAATTGGTTTCACAGAGATTTTTGTCCTGGCTCTGACTCTTCTTCCTCATTGCTTCTGTTCTCACATAATTCTCATCTATCTCTTGCCTTCCTGGGTCTGGTCCCTTTCTCATCCAAGTCGCCATCCATTCCCCATTTCTTACTAAAATTCGACCTAAAATCACTGGCTCTGTGAGTTCCAAGGGAAAGTGATGGGACAGAGAAAGAGAGCATCTCTTCACGCCAGGAGGGGCCTTATACTGGCCTGACCCAACCTACAGGGTAAAACTCAGACATGGAGCAACTTGCCCGAGTTTCACACGAGGAAGGGACTAGCTGTGATTTGAATCCAGGCGTATGTAGTATTACCGTCTGTGGGTTTCATTACAGCACTTCCGTATCTTCCTCGTGTAGAATGGTGACCCATAGGTGATGTCAAAGGTCATTCAGGGAGATAAGGATAGAACTGGAAGTCACTCCTTCCAACACTGCAACTAAATTTTCATTAGGCAACTCTTCTGCTCAGTAGCCTTCAGGGATACCTTCCTCCTTGTGGAATAGAAACTTCTTAGCCTGGCAATTGAGGCCTTGGCTCAGTACCCACTTTACTTGGCATGCTGAGCTGCTAGCCTGGCTCTCATCTCATCCACCACTTGTGTTCTCCATGGTCTCTGGCATGCCTCAGGTTTGTCTACCACTGTGCCTTGGCTCTCTATAATTTTCACAGCCTCAATTGTGTGACTGCTCTACTCCCTCTTCAAGGCTTCAAGATTGTGGCCTTTTTCCCAACCTGGTGACCAGTGAGTGCTCTTCACTCCCCTGAGCCCTCAAAGTCTTGATTTCTGGGTCTGTCACTTAACAGAGCCAGACCCTGACTCTGACCTGATGAGCTCCCTTCCACCCACAGATGAGACCAGTAAATGTACTGTAGTAAGTAAGCTCTTCAAGCTGCATGTCAGGACCGAAGGAACATTTCTAGAATCTTCTTTTCTACATTCCACAGAACTTGGAGTCACCATTTAGTTGCCTTGGTCAGTTCAGGCTGCTATAACAATTTACAATCAACTGAGTAGTTTAAACAGCAAATGTTTATTTCTCACAGTTCTGGAAGCTGAAATTCCAAGATCACGAGATCTCAGTGCTGACAGATCTGGTATCTGGTGAAGGCCCTGCTTCTTAGCTTGCAGATAACCCTCTTCCAGTTATGACATCACATGGTGGAAAGGAGAGAAAGAGAGAGGAAGCCAGTTCTCTCTGTTTGGTGGCCCCCTCTTTTTCTTCAGTACTGAAGATCAAGCCCAGGGCATTCTACCACTGATCTCCGTCCCCACCCACCCTTTTCATTTTGACATAGGTCTTGCAAAATTACACAGGTGGGTCTTGAACTTGTGATTTTGTCTCAGCCTCCAAAGTGCTGGAATTACTGGTGTGTGCCACCTCATTTGCCTTGGTTGACCATGGAGAACAGGGGAAGGGAATATAACTAGAATCTTAGCAGTAAGTTTTAGTCTCCTGTGAGTCCAATAGCACAAGGCAAAATAATTAATAATTAGGCAGAAATGAGACTTGCAGAAGAAGCTGAGCTTGGGCCTCATCCATGCTACTCTAGATAGCAAGGAGGGCAGATCGGAGCTTGCCACACCTTTTATTCAGCACCTCTGGAGCAAGCAATGTTACAGTTCATTCAGAGTGCAGTAAATTTTGGTACATCTGGTGTAACAAATATAACAGGTCACTCAGATAGCTGGTACCTCAGGAGTAACAAGTCACTCAGAGGGTAGCATGTTCAGTACATCAGAACAATAAGAACTTACATAGATGAAGGTCCCTGTGTAGCTCTGCCCTGCAGCATCATAGCACCTGGGACCATTGGGGTCTTTGTTGTTCACAGAGGTGAAGATAGTCAAATGCTCAGGTCCGCAAATGTCATAGCTGGTCTGCAGGTAGGAAAGCTGGGCCCAGTCATAGTCCCAATTGTCCAATTAATTTTCCCAAATAGGATTGCTCCCGACAGGGGACCCTTCTTATAATGAAACTAATCCTATCATGAGGGCTCTACCCTCATGACCTAATCTCCCAGTGCCATCACACGGGTGATTCAGGTTTCAATATAAGAATTTGGAGGAAACACAGTGATACCAACATTGAGTGCATAACCCTTAGAGTCCCTAGGTCTGAGAAATGCTGCCCCCCCATACCAGAATCAAACTCAAGGCCTTGCACTTGCCAGCCAGGCCTGGTGCCACTGAGCTACATCCCTGAGACTAATCCCATCTTGTTTTCACAGCTTCCCCAGCCCTTTTATAGTCTTCCCTTGACTTGATTGCTCCTTTTTGGTATTATATGCTACCCCAGTTCCCGCAACCCCATGACTTGACCACCACGCCTTGCACCCAGCTGCTTGTTTTATTCTTGCAGGGAGACAGTGTGCCTGCCAGCTGCTTGGCCACAGGGAAGGTCAGACTTGGCTTCCTGGTTCTTTAGTCACATATTTCTAGGACTGCTTTGTAGAGCTTGTCTCAATAAGTAAACAGTAAATTGCTGGAGGGCAGGACTCTCTGTGTTTTATTCCCTTTTATCCTTTGCAGTCATTCATTTCTCGAAGACTAAATGTTCTTCCTCCACCAGGCCTGATACTGGGTGCTGGGGTAGCAGAAGGAAGACAAAGATGGCCTAGTACATCTCAGTACATTGAGAGCAACAGAGAAGTCCAACGACATGAGACTGGCAAATTGATTTGGGGCCTATGCCAGTAGAAATATTTGCGAAAATGGTTCTTGAGAGGCAGGGTCACCTATGCCCAGAACAGATAAAGGCAGAAATCAACTGCTGGATGTTGAAAGCTGACTTCAGGAGACTTGGGGAGAAGTGAAGAAGGAGACAAAGCATTGTCTGCTTTTTGCCAAAATGAATGCATGGAAGAGGAAGTAGCAATTATGGTCTCGATGAAAGCAGTATTTCCACTCATTACCTGAAACAATAGGATCTGGGAGTGTAGTTCTGAGAACCAAGTGATGTCATGGGAATGATATTAAGCTAAACTTCTGGCCCTTGCATTCCACGGCCCTTTGACCCAGGGTTTGGTGGCAGCTTCTGCTTACTGTCAGACCTCGGCTGAGTCCATTTGCTTGGCCGACCGTGGTTCTTTTTCTCTGACATGGCAGGATGTGAAGAGGGCTGATATGTGAGGAGCCTGGGCTCGGGAACTGCATACTTTTCTCTGAGCTCTAGAAGTTCTTGATGTGTGACAAGAGCAGAAACACAGATTGAGAAGGTTCTACGGGAAGTTGAGTCAGGGAGGCTGAGGAGGAGGCTGTGGCAGTAGTGCCCATGGGAGTAGAGTGGGAGAAGGTCTGGGCTAGGGGCTGATGAGTTGGTGAGTTGTTTGAAAGGAAATGGAACTGACGGGTAATGGAGCTGAAGGAGAAGGAGGAGCTGAAGAGGATGGAGGTTTTTCTTCACCTCAGGAAGCCCCAGGAATCTGGAGACTCAGGCCCAACCTGCAGCAAACTGCTATGTGCCTTTGGCCAAGACCTTTCTGGGGCTCACTTACCACAAGTACACAGTAAAGGGATGGCTCTGATGTTTCTCAACCCCCTTTGTAACCTATGACAACTGCGACAAGTTAGGGAGCACTGCAGCTTTCCAAATTCTTTTGTTCAGTACGATTTGGTAGGAAATTTCCAGGCTCTTAAGTGGGAAGCCTGCAGCCGTGGTAGGTGTTGCAGCTGTAGTGGCAGGGGAATGGAAGCGTGTGGGGCCGCGGTAGGTACCAGGAGAGGATTTGGGGCTGTCGTGAGATGACACCCAAGGATGGGCAGACCGTGAAAAGAAGCTTGCTTCTGCACCTGGGAAGACCTGGCCTTGGCAGTATCTAAAGGATTCCAAGTCCCAAAGAACCCAAATGGTATGGCATGGTGTTAAAGGAAGGGGAGTGTGGCTCAGCAGTGAAATGCTTGCCTAGCATGCAGGAAGCCTGGATTCAATCCCTAGCACAAAGAAAGAAGAAGGAGGAGGGGGAAAGGCCTCCCATTTTTATGTACAGTATTAGGAGAACTTACCTGGAAATAGGTCTTGACCCTAGAATTTGGGTAAATGAGCTCTGAGCCCTGAGCTAATTAAGCCTTTAAAAAAAATAGATGACAGTTGTTAATGAACATCTCTAATGTCCTCCAGCTGGATCTAAGCATATTATCTGTGCTCATTAGCTCATTTCATCCTCACAGAAACCCATATTTTACCAAAGAGGAGACAAGCACAGAGAGGCTAAGCAGGGTGTCCAGATTACAGGACAGATGGGTAGAGGACCAGACAAACCTGCTTCCAGACCATTAGACATAGTGCTGTTCATTCAGTAGAATTGTGACTATTTTCAGGTCACTTTACAGTTGTTGCAAGTGTCTCAGAAAAGTATTTCTGCTCATCACCATGTACTGTAGAAGGATGGCAGTCATTTGACCCACTGCCGAGTGCTGTTATCCTGAATGGATTAATCAAGAAACACACATGGCTGTACTGTAAGTTGCACTTCAGTATGCGGTAATCAGTCTCCTTTGTAATACTAGGTAAAGCGAAGTGCATCTCTGTCTGAGAAAGGGTTGATAAGCAGCACAGGACTGTAGGGAAGGGCCATGGCGTGCCTTGGAAAGCTGTGCTTAGAGAGGGTGGTGCTGCAGGTGTCCTCTGTGCCAGACACCTCACCAGGCACCTTCACCTTCATGACTGCAGGAAGCGGGACCGATTCTCCCGCTGGATAGTTGAGTGTTACCTGGCCCAGAAGGGAACCTCTGCTGTAGTCACCAGCCAGTGACTAAGCTGGGATGTGCATGCGAGTCTGCCCGATTAGGGTCCAGTCTGTACCCACGGCAGCCCTATCTTCTCTGGAAGATGCGTGTTAGTCCTTCCAGACAGCTCCCTTGAATACAGAAGATGCACTTAGGACGAAGGGCACCTGAGTGGATGCTAGGTGACACTACTAGCTGTAGTTTATTGCATTTAAAAAATTCATATTAATACGTGTATACAGTACATAAGGATTATATTCATCGTGGAGAATCGGTGCATGTACACAGTGCATCTCAATTCTCTCTGTTGTGGCATAGCGGAACAGCTCAGTGCTATAGCTCAGTGTTTCAGCTCTGGATCGCTGCTATGGCAATTTGAAGACTCAAGAATAAGATGATCACTCAAAAGGGTGGAGAAAGACCTTTTATTACATCAGCAGGGTTGGTGGAGTTTGTATTCTGAAGTTTGAGCACTTTACCAGAAATGAGAGCCTCCTGGGCTGGGGATTTAGCTCAGTGGTTCTGGTGTCTGCCTTGCAAGTGTAAGGTCCTGAGTTCAATCCCCAGTAACCACATACAACAATACCAGGTGTGGTGACTCACACCCACCAGCAATCAGTACCACACACCACAATGCCAGCTGTGGTGGCTCACACTTGTAATCCCAGCCTTCAGGAGGCAGAGGCAAGAGGATTGCTGCGAGTTCGAGGTTTGCCTGGGCTACATAGTGAGCTCAGGGCCTGCCTGGACTACAAAGCGAGACACTGTCTTAAAAAAAAAAAAAGTGAGAGCCTCCTTATATAGGGATTCACAAGGTAGGTGAGCATGCTCACTGAAGCAGAGGGGCGGAGTTACAGAACATTCTTGTAAAAGGCGGAGCTAAACAAAATTCTTTTTTTCTTAAATGAAAATTTTAAATTGACTATTGGTATATCTTATACATACAATATGATCGCATTTAACATTGAGAACTTTACTTGTACATGACATACCTTGATTCTCATTTTTCCTTTGCCTTCCCTACAGCCTACACCCTCTAGATATGTAAGTTTTGTATCTTTTTTATTTTTACTATCCAGTTTTTCTTTTTTTTTTTTCCCTTCTTCACTTTCCCCTGCTTACCCTTTCCCTTTTGCACATTTTCTTCCTATTTCACATTACCTATCATACATTTTGGCAGTCATTTACACCTTCAGTCTCTTTTACCAGAGAAATGATAGAATATTTACAAATCTGTGTCCTATTTATTTCACTTATAAGTATGTTCTTAAGGTACATACACTTGAACATAAATGACTCAAATTTATCATTCTTTTTTTTTTTTTTTTGAGACAGGGTCTCGCTTTCGCAGTTCAGGCTGGCTCTGAGCTCACTATGTAGTCCAGGCAAGCCTCGAACTCAGCAATCCTCCTGCCTCTGCCTCGCGAGTGCTGGGATGACAGGCATGAGCCACCACGCCCGGCAAATTTATCATTCTTTATGGCTAATACTTCATTTTATAGAAAACCCACATCTTCTTTATCCAGTCCCCCTTGATGGATATTTGGGTTATTTCCAAGATTTAGCTGTCACGAACTGAGCTGCTGGAAACATGGCTCCACATATGTCACTATGATATGATTCTTGAAATAGGGTCAAATGGGACCTTAGTCCCATTTGGTTTTTTAAAGAATCTCCACACATTCTTATAAGGCAGCACAGTTCTCGGGACAGAACTAAGAGAACATTCCTGAGGGGGGCAGAACTAATGGCACATTCCTGAGGGGGGGGAGCTAACAGAAGATTCCTGTGGAGGGAGGAGCTAATGGAACATTCCTAGGGACAGAGAAGTAACTCAGGGATTTGGTGCCTGCCTAGCAAGCACAGTGCCCTGAGTTCGATCCTTGGTACCACACACACACACACACACACACACACACACACACACACACAGAGGCATAGGATTTGGCTGGGGATTGAGTTTATGTGGCACCGCACCTACCTTGAAAGCACAAGAGGAGGGAGAAGCTAATGGAACATTCTTGAGAGGTCGGAGCTAATAGCACATTCATACTCCACGAACCCAGCTGCACCTCCACCCCACACAAGCCATTTTCTTAAAATTTCTTTTGGAAAGGAGGAGTTATTATGTTGCCCAAGCTATTGTCAAACTCCTGGGCTCAAGCAGTCCTTCTACCTCAGCCTCCTGAGTAGCTGAGCCTACAGGCATGCACCACTCTACCTGGCCTTTTAAAAAATATTTTACTCTGAAATAATTATGGATTCACAGGAAGTTGCAAAAACAATGTACTCATCAAAGAGGGCCTTAGACTCTTCACCTAGGTTTCTTTGGTGTTCATATCTCCCATAAATGAGAAATTGGCATGGGTCTGATTCAGAGGCTGGCTCAGATTTCACTGGTTTTACATACAGTCCATATGGAAGGATGTGTATCATTCTGTACAGTTTTATCAGACATGTAGATTTGTATAACCATCATCACAGTTGAGACACCCAACTGTTTGTCTCCACAGAGATTGCCCTTGTGCTACCTCTGGATATTTGCATCCACTCACTGCTGGCTCCTTGCCTTGCTAGCCCTTGGCAACTGAGAGCCTATTCTATACCTATACAAATTTGTTATTTCAAGAATGCTATGTAGAGATGCGTAGGTCCTGGAGTCTATCCCCAGGACTGAAAAAAAAATGTTATAAATGAATTCATATCATATGTAACCTTTCAAGATTGCAGTTTTAATTCAGCATAATTTTCTGGAGATCCTTGTAGCTTTTGTATATAGCAATAATTTGTTCCCTTTTATTGCTGAGTAGTGTTTCATGGTTTGAATGTACCAGCGTTCATTTTAATCATTCACCTGTTGAAGGGCATCTGAGTTGTTTTCAGTGTCGGGCTATTATGAATAAAGCTTCTGTAGACATTAAGGCAACAAGTGTATGTGTGTTTTCATTTCTCTGGGATAAATGCCCAAGTGTCCACTTGCTCAGTTGTATGGAAATTGCATGCTTAATTTGAAAATAAATTGCAAAATGGCTGTACCATTTCACATTTCCACCAGCTTAACA
>PVIC010010310.1:0-43683 GCA_004025085.1 Thryonomys swinderianus | reverse complement strand
CTTCCTTCCTTCCTTCCTTCCTTCCTTCCTTCCTTCCTTCCTTCCTTCCTTCCTTCCTTTCTTTCTTTTTTAGTCAGGGTCTAGCTTTATAGTTCCGGCTGGCCCTGAGCTCTACAGGCAAGCCTTGAACTCCGCCATCCTCCTGCCTCTACTTCCTGAGTGCTGGGATGACAGGCGTGAGCCACCATGGCCAGCATTGTGGTGTGTGGTACTGACGGCTGGTGAGCGTGAGTCATCACTCTGGGTATTGTTGTATATGGTTACCGGGATCGAACCAAGGACCTTGTGACCTAGGTATAGACAGGCACTGGAACTACTGAGCTAAATCTCTGGCTCTGACTGTTGATTTTTGTATCCTAAAACTTTATTATATTTGCTTATTAATTCTAACAGGATTTTTTTCTTTTGGTGGGTTTGTCAGGATTTTCTATATACTATGCAACACAATGTCATCTACAACCATAGATAATATTTATTCTTGTCCTATAGAGATGCCTTTTATTTCTTTTTTTTTTTTGTCTAATAAGTAGTTCAGTTTTGGATTCCTGCACCTGATGATACCAACACTGTTTTACAGGTTGGGTTTCACCATCTTCCCATAGCTTGCTTCAAAGAAATCTTGTAAACAGCCAGGTTGACTTTGTCTAGCTGCCATATGAGAGATGAGCTGGAGGGGACCAGTTTGGGTACTTTAAAAATTTTTTTGACTTATTTTATTTCTTGGTACATTATATTATACACATCACGATTATACTCCACATTGGAGAACTTGTACCAGTACATGACATGGGTACCTCTTGGTCCCAACATTTGACTTTGTTTATAGCACTGACTGTCCATCTCATGCCTTCCAGGCATGGAGTGTACCCTCAGTTGTCATAATTTTCATTGCTTATCTCTATGGTTATTAAAGACATAGGTTCACAATTATGTTTCTATGAATCTCAATATATCTAAATGTGCAGAAGAGGGATTACTGGGGACTAGGTGGGAGGGTAGAAAGTTTTGATGGACATGATCAATGCAAGATGGATGTATACATGGAGTTACAGTGAATACTGTTAATTTGTACTCTAAAATGAATGTGTTTTAATTAACCTAATAAGAACTAAAAATCAATTCATATTTCCTTGCTTTTTTCTTAAAAGCAAAATGTTAGAAAATTCTCAGGACCCAAGAGTGTATCTCAGTGAGCTATGGTAAAGATGGCTACTATTACACTATTACACTATTACTATGGTAAAGATGGCTACTATTGTGAATGGTCTACACGCGCCTACCCTTGTACTAGGATAAGGATGCACAAAAATGAATTGAATAGACACTAGATGAAATGTGTTATGATTGTTATTCACATTCTCTTTGTTTTCATTTCAGAGGAAGTATTCAAAAATTGTCTGAGGTATATTTTCCCTCTCTTGTTTTACTGTTGTTAACTGTGGCTTAAGTGTAAGATGGCAATATACAGAACCGAAAATTCAGCAGAAATTACACCTTTGGTTGTTTTATTATTAATAAATAAGAGAATTTTAAAAAGCTTAATGCCCATCAGCTGATGACATGACCACTGGAAAAAATAAAGTCACATTTAAGTGAACTGGTGATGATTGCCATGTGCAGGGCACTGGGGCCCTGGCTCATGTGCCCCGTTATTCCACCCTTGCATATACCCCCAGTGAAGATATGGATTTTTGCGGTGCCAGGATTCATAGTATAGAGCTCAGTGAAGCAGAGAAGGTGGAATGTGACACGTGCTAGTAGATGAGTTAAGCGCATGAAATGCTTGGACCACTTAGTTTTTGACAGTAGAGTGTCTAGTGTGAACCATATTTGTCTATTTCTTTTTTTTTTCTTTTTGACACAGGGTCTCGCTTTGTAGTTCAGGCTGGCCCTGAGCTCACTATGTAGCCCAGGCAAGCCTCGAACCCAGCAATCCTCCTGCCTCTGCCTCCCAAATGCTGGGATGACAGGCGTGAGCCGCCACGCCCGGCAATATTTGTCTATTTCAACTCACTATGATTTTATTTGTGCATGATCTTATCCAAAAGAGTAAAGGGTAGGGTACAGACAAAAATGATAGTGCCTTTTCAGCCTCTTTGGTGTTAGGATGAATATCAGATATCCACAACTAAAGGAGGGGTTTATTTGGCTCATGTGCTCAGTGGTTTCTGCTCATGGTCAGACGGCTCCAAGGCAGAAACATCATGGAGGATGAGCACGGAGCCACAAGCTTCATGGTGGCTGTGTGCAGAGCACAGAGGAAGAGAAGCAGAGCGGAAAGGGAAGGCTTCAGTGGTGGTCCCTGAGGTCAGCCCCCTAGTCACACCCAGAAGTGTGTCTCCCTGATCGGCTGGGTGTCTTTTAGTCCAACAACATGCAACAATCACAGAGAGCAGCATTATTGTTGTAGTTGTTCCGGGTGACATTTCAAGGGAGTGTAAATTAGCAGTGGTGTGAGGTTTGTCGCTGCTCCCTAAGGAGAAAATGTCTCCATTTCAGCCAGTACAACATGCAAATTCTCTGGCTGAACCATCTTTCCTGCTACGTTTCACTGTCTCTCTTCTATTCCTATCTTCCCTGACACAGGGTCTAATGTATGTGACTCTCTGAGGAGCAATTCTCTCACGCTCTGGAAGAGATGGTTTCTCACATACTATTTCAGACGCCAATGTGACGGCTTGGAAGGGATGGGTGGCCACCAGTGACAGCTTAGCATAGTATCCCTGGTCTCTTTGTCCTCTGACTGATGGTTTCAGATGTCAACAGAAGGGTCTTATGACAACTAAGAAAACATATGAACATTTAAGGCCCCCTTTATACACCTTTTTGTTTTTGATAAATAAAATATTGCTATTATTACCCTTAAACAATTACTATTCACTTTATCAAGATTCATCTGCATATATCATACTCAAGGAACTTGTTTCAGTCCTTGGGCAATGGCAGACATGCCTGGCAGTCTGCATTCCCTTCACACTCGAGTCTCCTGCATTATGTTCCACGTGCAGCAACACCAAGGGCCTTGCTTCTTCCTCATGCCCAGTTGGCTGTAAACTTCTTAGGGGAGCTGAAATGCTCTGTTCACCACTAAATAATTAAATATCTGAAATTATGCCTGACATACAATAGCTATTTAGTGTTATGCGCTTTCTGAATGTATAATAGATAGCATTTGTTCGATGCTTTTTCTGACATTGAGGTCTTAAACCTGTGGCCTTCAAAGTGAGCTATATTCCCAGCCCTTTATTTGTTTGTTTTTATATGTATATATGTACATATGTATGTATGTATGCATGTCTGTATGCTTACGGACAGGGTCATGGTAACTTGCTAAATGGCATAGATTGGCCTTGAGCATCCCATCCTTCTGCTTTAGTCTTTCAGAGTCCTGGCATTGCAAATGAGTGTTTCCATGCTGGCTTATTATAATGCTTCTTACACATGATGCCATGCTAGACACTCTTCTGCATAACTGTGAGGCAGTCACTCCACTTAGTCTCACTTTACAGACCATGAAACCAAGAGGCATAGCATTAAAAATGCCTGAGGTCACTGAGCAAATAGGTACCTAGTATGGTTTAGACCTGAAATGTTACTCTAAGGTCTAGTATGCTCAGAAGTGGCTCTAGTCAGAGAGGGCAGGTCAACAAAGACATGATCTGGAGGCATGTACTCTTGCCTAGCCCCTCTCTTTCCTTCCTCCTCCTCCCTTCTGGCTGTCATTGGTTGAGAACCTTTCTGATTTCTTGCTTTTTCACAATACAGGTTCTGCCTGGGAACCAGTTGCATTGAACTCTGTAAAACCATAAATCAAAATAAACTTCTTCTCTACCAAGTTATGTATATTAGATATTTGGAACCAAAGTTGAGGAAGTGACTAATAAAATACCCTTGTGAGGATATGACTTATGATACTCTGATCCCAAATTGGTCGCCCTAAACTACTGTGCCTAATGTTGTCCTTCCAATAAAAATAGAGACATGCAGCACTGTACCAAGGCTTGGGCCTGCTAAATAGGAATCTGGGTGGTCTATCGTTTGTTCTTAGTCTATAGTCTACAGACCCAGGGAGCTGCTAAGAAACAATACCTGGTAGAGATACGATGATAGAGATTGCCAGATGGCCCCACTGAACCTTACTGAAGGGGATTAGACAGAAAGAAGCTCTAAGCAACACTATGCTAAAGGAAGTGGTGAGGAGCGATTAAGTTCCAAGCGGAGTGATGCAGTCAGACACTCTAGGGATTGTTGAACTAGAAAGAGTGGCTTTGACAGAGGGTGTATCTGTAAGTCTACCAGTCATCTCAGGGAGCTGAATGAGCGTCCGTTCCTTCAAACAGTCCTCCTTTCTTGAGAATCTTCCCTTGGTCAGCCACAAAGGATAGAGGAATAAACAAGCCATCATTCGTGGGCCAACAGCGAAAGAAATTCTTCCGTAGACTCCCACAGAGTGTGCACAGCAGGTACTAACACTACCCCAAATCTGTTTCCCCTGAGCAGTGGCTGATGCTACTAGGAAACTTATGTTGAGTACTTCCCATGTGCTAGGCACTGTTCTGAGTGTGTTCTGTACTTTAAGGCCAATCCTCCTGGAGGAAGGAGTGATTAGCACCATGTTACAGGTGAAAAGACGTAGCACTGAGAAGTTGGCGACTTACTTGTGATCACCCAGCTAGTCAAGATGAGAGCTCGCTCAGGAAATAGGCAGTTAGATATTTTCTCGCTTATCTTCTACATTACTAACTACATTGTATATTCCTTAGGCTCCCTTTTATCTGTCCAATGACATTTATTTATCACCTTCTTATTGAGAATTTATTATATATCTAGTACTGGGATGAACGTTAGGAAGGTAGCAGTGAAGAAGATAGGCAGGGTTCTAGATCTACTACAAAACTGATAGCTGATCCATGAAATTACAGAAAACAGTAAAGGTCTTCTACTTGCAGTAGAACCTCAACCTGTGTTAGTCAGCTTTCTATCACTGTGACAAAATATTTAACGCATAGAATTTATTTATTTAGTTTGTTTTTGCAGAACTGGGGGTAAATCTCAGGACCTTGCATGTGCCAGGCAGGTGATGGCAACACTGAGCTACATCTCTGGATCAAACATATAGAATTTAAGGAAGGAAACATTTATTTCATCTCACGGTCTCACATGTTAGTGCCTGGTCTGGTGGCTCTGAGCCAGAAACATAATGACACAAAGAAAAGCGGGTTTACAAAAAAATAGAAAAGCATGGCATATAATAGGAAAAGGCTGCTCAATTTTCAGCCAGTGAGAGAGGAAGTGAGGAGAAAAAGAGCAGGAGGAAGAGGAGAGGGGAAGGAGGGGAGAAGGAGGAGGAAGAAGAAGAAAAAGAAGGAGGAGGAGGAGGGGTATTTAGCATTAGATCCAGAGAGGGAGACAGGATATCTTCAAAAGGCACATCTTCACTGACCTACTCCCTCCAACTGGGCCCAAACCTCCTCATAGCCCATTAGCTATGAACTGGCCAATGGATGAGGTCACCACCCTCATGGTCCATTCGCCTCTCTAGAACTCACCTTACAACAGTGTTGCACTAAGGATCGATTCCTCAATACCAACTTTTGGGGTCACTTCATATTGAAATCATGACAATCCGATCTTTTATCCATTGCTAAATGTCAGTATGCTTCCTAATAAAAGCCAGTGTTGAATCAAGGGAAATCCCACTCTTCTTCACAACTGAGAAGTACTGGAACCTTGGTTTGAGTCTCTTCTGCACTGGGACTGGTTAGTGCATTTATATAATGACACAGCAGCTTCATGAAATGGAATTCATACTGGCAATATTTGACTTCTGGAAACAGGGACTATAATTTGACAACAGCCAAACTGACTGATAGTCTATGGGCCCCACTATTGCACTTGGACAAAAAAGGCCTTGCTTGTCTACACTGGAGGGTGCCAGTCTGCACCTCGCTACAATCTGGTTTAGGATCATAACCCTAGGACTAGGATTAGAAGATGGATTTTGTTTTATTTTAATTTTTTGACATAGCGTCTCCCTTTGTAGTTCAGGCTGGCCCTGAGCTCACTATGTAGCCCAGGCAAGCCTCGAACTCAGCCATCCTGCTGCCTCTGCCTCCGAGTGCTGGGATGACAGGTGTGAGCCACCACGCCTGGCAGAAGGTGGATTTTAAAGTACAAAGACATGTCTGGTTGCATTTGTCTTTTGTTGCCTTACTATGGTGAACATTTGGCATAATTGTATAGTTTTATTAGGAAAAATGAAAGGAACACGACTTAAAAACTTAAAGATCAAGGTAAATGGGTAGTGAACATGTCCCTGACTTCAAATTCAATGGTAAATAGCTGGGAAATTCAACTTTTAAGGATAGTAACAGGAGGGAGGAAACAGTATCTTTTGAAAACCAGGTGTCATCTACCCCATGTGGGGGGCCCTTCTAACAGTGGCAAAGAGGTTAGTATCTGGAAAATATATCACACTTACATCAGAGTTTGACAGATGATTCCATATTGCACCTCTTCTGTGAGATATTTTCATCTCCATTCTGCCTCTTTTATGTTGATTTCAATACAAATTTTGTTTTATTAGCTTGAGTCTTAAGAGCTACAAAGAATTGAAATTCATTTTTTTTTTTTCCTAAAGCAAAGTGAAGCACCTTTAGATTCCAATTTAGATTTCGCCAGGGAGCTCAGGACAAGGATTTGGGGAAATTTTGTATTATCCATTCAACACACATTGATTACAGGCCTGGCCTCGGGCTGTGTGTTGGGATATATAAAGCACGATAATCTAGACTCTCTTGCTTAATTGTTTTCAGTCTATTAGGGATGTAGCACAGAGACAGAGAAGGTCTGCGAGCGTGGTTACTTGCCGCAGCAGTGGACATCTGCAGCTGAGGTTCCCACGGAAGGCAAAGCGCTCAGGTGGGAGCCAGACTGGCAATCGCAGGGCAAAGCAGAGCCAGATCTGCGCCCGGGCTTTGTTCTGAGAACCCGAAGCCTCGAGGCCTTGGGCAAGTTAATTACCGCCTCCAAGCATCCATCTCGGGAACTGCCGAAGAGTTTTACGTAGAGGAGAGGTGCAGTCGGCTGCCCCCCAGCACCTGCGTGGAGAGTGGAGCAAGGGGCAAGGCGGAAGAGACAGGAACGGGGGGCAGAGGCCAGAGCTCCGTTGAGGAAATGGACGCCTCCGAACGCAGGCTCTTCTGCCAGCCTCTGGCAAGGCCGGTGCGGCAGCGATTCACCACAGACAGGACTCACTTGAGCTCTGGCCCGCAGCCAGGGACCCGCGAGGGGGGCAGCCCCTCCCGTCCGTCCCAGCACACAGGGCCCATTCAGGAGCGCTCCCCTGCGCGGTGCCTGGGCTGCCTGCCCTCCAATCCCGGAGCTCCGCAGGCCCTGGGGAGGGGACGGGCCCTGGGAATCCGGGAGACAGTGCGTTCCTCATCGCGCTCAGCGGCCCCGCCGGCTGGAAGGTCACGGGTTGGCCAGGAGGCAGCGCCGCTTTCGGTTATTCGCTAGGAGGCCCTGGTCCACGTAAACTCTGTCTGCCCCTAGCTCGCCGGCCTGACGCGGGGAGCCTGCGTCTCTGCGGGACGCGAGCCGACGTGTAAAAGCCAGGCACCCCCGAGCCTGCCGCTCCCTGGGACACCGCGTGGTTTGGAGGAAGCTTTTAAAGCGGTTCGGGCTAATTCCCCTCCCCCCCCCCCGGGCTTGTTTCCTGCTTTGTCTTCAGAGATGCTCTTTAACAAGAGGCCCAACAAAAATACGGCCCAGTCTTCTTGTGCGCTGGGAGCGGGAGCACGAGCTTCAACAAAGAAACACTTAACTTTGCCTGGATTGTCTTTTTCGTTGTGTCTGGCATTGAAGGCTTTCCCTGTGCATGTTAATAGCTCTGTGGAAACGATCCGGGGAAATGCTGCTGTAATGAGTGTGGAAGGGGCGGGAGGAATTCAGGGAGCCTAGTGTCTCACAGTGTGCTTTACTACGCATGTGACAGGACAAGTGAGTCATCTTTCCGATGCAGTTTTCTCCTCTGTCAAACGGAGTTCGTGGTTAACCTGAAGGCTGTCATGCAGATGAAATAGGTAAATCTTCCGGCATGTAAAAGGTAATGGGTAGTTTTTAGTTCCACAGTATGCTTTCAAGGGTTAGTTCTCCTGCTACAGCTGCCTTCGCTCATTCGGGTTTTAGCTGCGAAATTTGCAATTGGCCCAGGTACGATTTACTTGAGGCAGACAGATAATAGGAGTGAGGGTAGAAGCAGACTACAGAATATGAAGATCGACCTGGAAACTTAGACCTCCGCTCTGTAGTAATGAACACTGTAGGGATATTTTGTAATAAAAAACAACAACAACAAAAAACGATTGTTGCTCATTGAGTCTGTGACCTTAAGAGTTAACAATGTTTGTCTGTTCATTGTTCTTTCCGTTTTTCTACATGCACAGCAAAATAGAGTACTGGATGAGTTCGGAGGAGGTTCTGCATAACTGGGAAAAGTGAGGCTGGGGCCCTTTATTTGCTTAAAGCATTTCCCCACCTGCTGGTCACTGCGTGAAATCACAAAACTCTCCCCAGTGGGTCACAAGACTGCTGGCGAGATGACAGGTGGGTGTGGAAGAATGGACGGATGGACGGATGGCTGGATACAGCGCACAGTCCTGCCACTGCCACCCCGACAAGCTACCCTTTCGCACACAGCGTCCCTTCCTCATCCGGAGACACCGTTTTTGCCTGCGAGTCTTTTCTCCACCACCCCCACTTCCCTAGCTCCGGGTACGGTGACTTAGCGTGCCAGTGTCACTCTCCTAAGCCTCTGCCAACCTTTCTTGCTACACTGATTCGAACAGCTCTGTCATCCACAAACACCTCTCCCAGGGAACGTCTAATCCCCGGTCTCTACACGCGTGTAGGTCTGCCAGGGACTCAGGATGCCACTGACCCTGCCCCACGCGCCCTTACCGTGCTTTGGGAGTGCAGAGGTTAGAAGACAGGAAGGTGCCTAGTTCTGTGAGTGGGAGGGAAGAGAGAGTGGGAACAAACGTCAGCAGATGACACTCCCTGACATCGCTTCCCCTTTTGCAGAAGTGATGTTTTGTTGGTTGCTTTCCCACAGCTGAGCTTGTCATAAAGGAGCTCTGTTCTCCCAGGGCTTGCTAATTGCAGCGTTGCTGGGTTAGGAGAAACAACAACAACAACAAAAAAAAAACAACCCTTTGAGAATGTAGAGAATCTTGTCTTAATTCACTTTGATATCTGGTCTCTTACTGCAAAGTCAGTTTCCAGTCTTATTTTTCAGACACGTAAAATTATTAACTCAAAGTCAGACTGGCATACTCAAATTTCCAATATTTAAATAACCCTCCATGCTAATTAAGTAGAAATTGCATTAGATATATCAGGTTACAGCACTGCATATCACCCAACAGTTACATAATCTTTTGAATTCTGTCAAAACAGCGTTAGCTTTTGGGGGGGCAAATCTCAGCTAATATCTAGGCCTTTCGGTGAAATTTTCTTTGACAACTAATTTTCTAGAGAAGCAAATACCGGTTATACTTGGACTTGGAGTTGATTCTTTGATCTGGTGATGATGTGGGAGTGAGAGCGGAGGAGGAAAAAGGCTGAGTATAGCTCACTTGGTGATTTATATAGCTCCTTTCACAGGATTAGAGTGGGAATCCTAAAGAAAACAGCATCGTTTGAAGCCATGATAATTAGGAGGTCTTGCTTCAGCTGGACTAAATTCCAAAGCGATCCCTGTGGCCTGGACGTCACGGAATCCATTTCATTCTGTACCTAGGAAGCATTCCCCTAAAGGGGCCCTGGTATTCTGGAGATTGAGAGAGAACTTCCTCGTGGTGATTAATTAATTGCATGCAACCCTTTAATTTAAAACGAGTCACTTCAGTTTGGAAATATATAAAATCCTCTAAATGGTGAAAGTGAAATGAAAATAAGTGTTGCTGGTGATAGCACGAACCGTCTCTGCGTCACCACATGTATTGCTTTTGGACTCTCAGTACTAACACTGTGAGACCTCAGTCAGTGCAGCTGTAGAAAAGCATTCAGCTCAGCCCCAGAGCCCGTATTTAAACCAGGCTTCTTTGCCCAGCAAAATGATTGCGAGGGAAGCCTGGGTAGAGCTGCTGTGGTGCTTTGCAAATCCATTACTAGTGCCGAGACAGTCCACACTGTCCTCTTCTAAAGAGGAAGACAGCTTTAGAAGCATCTGTTTCTCCTTCAGGCAAATTCTTGCAAGGACTTCAAGATCTCTCAAGCCAGCGACGTCCATGAGCAGGCAGAGGTCACCCCAGGGAAATCGACAGAGTCTTTTTATTCTATGAACCTTAAGCTTTTGTTGTGCAAAATCATTTGTGGATTCATATTATCTATCGCTGTTGAACAGATATTCTTAGAAAGCTAAGCTTCTCTGACTTATTTCTGGGATGACAGACCTGTAGTTATAAGAAGGCCTCTCCATTTACTGACTCATAACCATGCTGCAGTTCTAAAAGCTTTCCTCAACCTCTCAGACAGAATACATCGCTTCATCTGAGTTCACTGACCTTTTAGTGGGGGCCAGTAATATGCATCAGGTGCTAATTTTTCTGATCTCAATCTTAGTACACTTTTCCGACATATAAACTGGGCTTTGGGCCTATGACAAAGACATTTCAATTCTGCTGCCAGACTGCTGTTAGCCTTCCCATCTCACAACTTCACCTGCACATAAAGGAGTGTTGTTTAAGCCTCAACAGTTGCATCCTGGTACTAAAAAAAATACTTCAAGTCTATTCTACTGCATCAGTCAGTGGTCACTGGACAGACAGAGTCAGTGCAAATCTACAAGGTAGGCTTATAGTGGCTGCCTGTAGAGTCAGGGGTGGAAGAGTGCAAAAGGGTTGTGTGCACATTGGAGATCTGCAAGACCCATACAAAGGCTGGATGCCTGGAGATCATCGTAGAGTCCCATGTGAGTCCGTATCAGGAGGCAATGGGTCTACTCTGGAAGGCTGAAGAGTCTGCACTGGGAGCCAGGAGACAGTGTCCCAGATGAAGGGGGAGACTGGAGTTCCTTCAAAGAAATGGAACTGAGCCTTCCTCCTCCTTCTTTCTTCCTTTTGTTCCATTCAGGCTACCAGCCTATTGGTTGGTGCCACTCACACCCCCAGTGATTCTTCAGTTTCCAGTCATTTAGGTATACCCAGCACTTTGCTAAACTGATCAGCTAAGTGTTTCTCACTCAGGTTGATGAAACACTTATCACCTCTTCCTTGCTTCAGCTCCCACTTCCTAGTCAGTCTCTAGTAATGCCCTCATAGTTGCCCTTTCTTGCTTTTCCTCTTTGAACTTTAAGGCATAACTCTAGCCTCTTCTCCTTGGCCAACTCAGAAATGCCCCAGACTGCACAGTTTTTCAGAGTGTTGGGGCTTCAGTCTACATGACCACAGATAGAGGAAACTACCCTGAAGTGCCCCTCAGGACTTCTAAAAAAATGCAGTGCGATTCACAGAAGAAGACTGAACACTCTTTGTCTAGCTCCTATTATGATATGGGGCTCCGTGGGGGCCACGGAACCCTCCATCATGTTGGCCTTTGCCATATTGATCATCCCTGAGCCCAACAGCTGCAGGAACATGGCTTTTTCTTCTTAAGCTCAGTCATGGCTCTTTGGTTGCTGCTAGTTCTTTGATGTCAGTCTAAGAATCGCTTGGCTGCATAACTGTCACTTTCAGTAGAGCGTGAGCTTCTCAAGAGTAGGTGAAGCCTTAGTCACCTTGCCCCTCCTTATGGTGTCTAGCACATTAAAGCATTTAAACAAACACTTTCTGAAATGAATTGACTCCTTTGCGGCTGTCCATCATAGCAAAACTGTAGGAGCAAATAAACAGCAAAGAAGCAGGTAAGGGAGAACAGCTATGGGAAGGAGGCTTAACCTTCTGGGAATTTATTTATGGGAACAGTACATTGAAATGCTTCTTGACCATGCAGCATTTTGGATTTAGCATGATAGAGTCTCCCCTTAGAACTCTTAGTTGATATTGTCAGCTCCATTCATTTTAAAATCATACTCCTTTTACATATTCATCATGTACAAGACTTACTTTGAGATGTCCAACTTTATAAAGATATTGATCCTGCTTATTACCTGAGGAGGAGTAGAAAAGTCATTCTTAGAGGTCAAATGAGAATTCCTCTTCTTCCATCCCCAAACCCTCCTTAGTTTCTAAGTAACACTGCAGTTTTTGCTTTGACACTGGCAAATAAACAAACAAACAAACAAATACATTTTAAAATAGTAACTGACATAGTTTCATTTTCCTTGTTCTGTTTAATCAAGATGTGTTGTATGCAGATGGTTGTAAGCATCTTGGACCACAACCCAAATATTGGTTTTGCTTTAGTGGAAATTCATGACTAATTAAGAGCTCAATTATTAGCTATTTTCCTTAGCTGATCCCAGAAAACTTTTCTTCAAACTAGGGTCTCCTTAGGCATCAAGTAGAAGGAGCTTTTGTCAGTTAGCTTATGTTGAGGTACCCAAAAGGCCCCAAGCCTTTGTGGACTTGTAACAGACAAGACTGATTTCTCGCTGAAGCCTCAGTTCTCTATGGTTGGTTGCATGTCCCTTTCCCTGTACTGATTTAACTGTACTTGGCAGAAATATTGCTAATCTCATGGCACGAGGAAAATGAAGGCAGTGGCAAAGCTTCTGTTCTGATGTGGTGTGGTGTGGCTCACTGCTACTCATTTTCGACCTGCCACAGTAAACTGTGTGGCTACAGTTGGTGGGGCAGACATGTCTCACTCTCCCTATGGGATGGGCCATGCATACTTGAACAGTAATATAATTTTCCACAGGTCTCCTCCCCCAGACTCTCTCTTGACAGACTTCTTCCAAGTTGATTTTACACTGGATTCTTAGTCTCCTAACTGTAAATGGATGCTCCCGGTACCAAGGCAAATAGTTTTAGGGTAAGCACTTTGGCCTCTTGTGTCAGAGAGTCTTCCTGATTTATATCATAGGCCCTTCTGGGGACCTGGAGTGCAAAAGGATTTTGGAAACTTCATCATGCAGTCTCTTTCTCCCACAGGAGGGTGAACCTGAGTACTGGTGACTTCTGGGCGTCCTCTTCATCTATGTTCTAAACCAAGGCACAAGCAAGCCTCACATATATTTTATATCATAGACATTATGCTATTTTGGAGCCACATATTTGGTATTGAGTCTATCAGATGCTATCTTCCTGTTTGGGTTCTCTGTTTTATGCTTATATAGAATTCTGAACTCTCTGTAATCATAATCTTCTTAATTACTTTTACAGTACCTGCTTTGCCTGACTTATTCATATCCATCCACCTGTTGGACAGAAACTTTTCTCACCAGCTGTGTTCATGCCACCCTCTGCATCGGCCTACGTCTTGAGGTAAGCTTACCATATTCTCGATGGTGACCTGGAATATGGAATCCTTATGTAATATTTGTTTATGGAATCTATTCTGTTAGACATCCCCTATACCAGATTTTGAGGACTTCTTTTTTACTCTCTTGTATTATTGTCTTTCTTACTCCTGTGGGCTTCTGAGTTTCCCTTTTTACAAAAGCTGAGCGTATGTAGTCTCGGACTAACAAGACATGCAGCCAAAGTTCAAGAGGGGGTCAGGTTGGAGTTCATGTTGTGGTGAGACTGGACATGGCCACACATTCCTAGTCTTAGAGAGAAGCTTTGTGACCCAGGAAAAGAATGTCTGATGGCCTCTGACCAGCATTATGAGGGCTGAGCCCCACGTGGCCACTTTGTGGGCCCTTTGCCCTTTGGGGAAAGATGACCAACGACGGCCATCTAGGCTCTTCGTTGACAAGCCAGAATGAAAGGTAAGTCAGGATAAAATGCACCGGTGTTTTTATTTATTTGAAAAGTGGTTATGTTGGAGCAGAGTGGGTGTGATGTACTCACTCATCTGTTTTTCTTGCCTACCTGTCAAAACTCCCGTTTGAAGGCTCGTATCAAACTGAATTTAGTTCACAAAGAATGACTGTCGCCAGGGCTGCTGGGAGAAAAAGCTTCACTGGGTTGCTGGTGACAGTCCTTTCATAACCGAAACCAATACAGGCAAAATCAACGAGAGCTCAAATAAAGACTTCTTAGAAGCATTACCTGCTGTCTCGTCCACGCGTGCTGCCCTCAACAACAAATGTCCATGGACGTTTCTGCGCTTTCACTCGCCCTCAGGTTCCCACTGATTAGGAGGCGGCTCGTTTGGTCTGAAACTCCCGAGGAGGAAGACAGCAGCAGAGAGACCAGGAGGGACCTGCCCTTAGCATAAGGCAGCAGTTCTGCAGGGGGAGCCTCAGGACAGTCACCGCCCCCGTCTCACAGGTTACTTCTGAGGCCTCCACGTGACACACGTTCAGTGCTTCCCACAGAGAAGTGCACATCCGAAATCATACAAACCATAACCATCCTGTACCAGGGGAAAAAAAAATCACCATGTCCGTATGTGTTGCTGTGGTAAGCAAGTTATTCAGTGAGGCTCAGGGCCTTCCGTGACCAAGGCAGTGCCCGCTCAGCAGAGTGTGCAGTGAACAGTGACTGGGCAGAGCTGGGACTGCGACCCCTCCACTCTGTTCTTCCTTCTTTCCTTAGCTCACTGCATACCCTCACACTAGACTTAGTTGTCCCAAGCTGCCGTTGCTGCCTGGCGCCGAGAAACGAAATGAAGTTAAACTCCCAGGGCGGCACATATTAGACTTTTGTGATCACACTTACGTGTTGAATGTACTTCTCTGAATCATTCCTGGTCGCCAACATGCATGATCTCATTTAATGCACTGAACAACTGTTAGCAGCAGGGTTTTACAGTATAATATACGGAATTGAAACCCAGGAAGGCTGAGCACTTCTCTGGCACAACCTGGGAAGTTAGGAAGGGGCAGGCTGGGAATCTAACTTAAACATCCCAGACCTGAGTATATTATAAGATTAGCAAACATTGTAAAAAATGTCCTTCTATCCTACATTCCTTTATATATCCCTAGGGCTCTTATGCCTATTATGTTCTCAGAGAAAACATTATTAAAATCTCTGTTAAAGTTATCATGATTATAAGTAAGTTCCTCATATACTTAAAGATTTATTAAGGCACTATTATTACAACTCCTTGTTCAGGATTAAACTATTTAAATCATTGTACTTGACAAATTACTTTGATACAATTCATCATGCCTTTAGAATCTCTTTAAAGCTTTAGTTTAAGAGTGAAGAATACTGAAAAATGAGATTTCAAAATAAAATAATTGCATTCAGCAATCTGTATGTAGCTATAAGATTTCTAAATTTCTCAACATTATAATTCCTATCACATGGATATGAGATTGGATTTAAATATCTATAGTTTCATTCTGAACCATGTGATGATTATATCTTATGCCTTGCTGAATTTGGTTTCATGGACACTGAAATGACACTAGTCACAAGCCAGGTTTTGATTCATCTTAGTATTTTGTCTGCAGGTATAAATGTTGAGGTGGGATTAGCCATGTGTCTACTTACTGGAGTAATCAATTTGGAAAAAGCTTGGCAAAGTTCAAAAAGCATGAGATTTTAGGTTACATGATGTTGATCATGTTTCCTGGTTCTGCTATGAATTAATGGTGTGATTCCAACCATATCATAGAATCTTAGTGATCCTTCACTTTCTTGTCTGTGAAATGGACATAATACCCTCTTTTTGGGGAAATGGCTGTGATCTAAATCAGAGGTAGAGCTTGAATATTGAGTACGAAATAAGCTCTCACTTTTTTTTTTTTGAGACAGGGTCTCACTTTGTAGTTCAGGCTGGCCCTGAGCTCACTATGTAGTCCAGGCAAGCTTCGAACTCAGCAATCCTCCTGTCTCTGCCTCCTGAGTGCTGGGATGACAGGCGTGAGCCACCACACCCAGCGAAATAAACTCTCACTTTTATTGAAAGCAGGTTGATTCCAAACAACCCTGTCACATCTTATATCAATAGAAAAGTATGTGTATACCCATGTCCTCCCTGTGGACCCCCCATTCTTCAAAAATAAGTTAAAACTTCTGTTTATTTCACTATTGTTTGGACCATACTCCAAAGAAACTCAGACTATCTGTGAGACAGAAAGGCATTTATTTTGAGAAAAGATCTTAAATTACAAGGTGGGCAGCACAGAGATTAGTAAAAAGCAAAATGTGTCCCATTAAGGAAGGACTTGGAAGGCATTTTTAAGGGAAAGAGAGAGAGTTAGTTGATTACATAGGGTGCTTGTCAAGAGTTATAATTGAAAGATAAATTTACTTTTACAGCCCATTAGTTCAGCACAGACCAGCTCAGACCAAATTACTGTTCAAGGAGAGAGTTTGGTTTCTGCAAAACTCGGGGTATTCCTTCTCCGCAAATTGCTTTCTTACTGCAAGCCAGCACTGCTCATAGGGCGCCCAACACAGCTCCGGGAGAGTCTTGGTCAAAATGTTCATTTTTTTTCTTTGTTGATTTTGTGCTTCAAATAATTTGTGGCAGGTACTGTGCTTCCTACATTCACATAAATTATCTTAATTGAACTGCATCACAACCCTAGGATACTGGTGGTGTTATCCTCACTGTAACAAGTGTCTTTGATGAGATAATAGTGTGCATCCAATGAATATAACATTGAACTGTAGAATCGATACAGTGAGCATACATGTACACACAAGCAGTTGTGACTACAAGTGAGACCACGACTGTAGACATCTCCCACAGCAATTTGCTCATGCTCTTTGTAAACCTTCCTTCCACACTCCACCTTGTGCCTCTGCCCTATCCCCAGGAATCACCAACGCACCTTCTATAAGTTTGATTCATTTGTAAAAAAATGGATGGATGTGAAAACCATTGTGCTAAGTGAAATAAATCAGGTGCAGAAGGTTAAATATCATCCGATCATTCTTTTTTTTTTTTTTTTGAGACAGGGTCTCGCTTTGTAGTTCGGGCTGGCTCTGGGCTCACTATGTAGCCCAGGCAAGCCTGGAACTCAGCAATCCTCCTGTCTCTGCCTCCCGAGTGCTGGGATGACAGGCCTGAGCCACCACGCCTGGCCATCCGATCATTCTTATACGAGCAACCCCAAGTATAAATAATTTAAAGAGCAAGTGAAGGAGAGAAAAGAACTATGAGAATTCGGATGGGGAGGGAGAAAGAAGAGAGAAAGGAGGGAAGTAAAATCAATTAAGATCGATATGTATATGTATTGATTACCAAAACTAATGTAATTAGCATGTATAACAAACATACTAACAAAAATCAAAGCACTGGTTGTAGGGTAGGTAGGGGTAGGGGTATAAATGAGAATTAACTCATGTCATATACTGGTACAAATTCCCAGTGTTGAATGTGATGATGATGTGTATATAAAATGCAGCAATAAATAATTCAGTTTTTTAAAAGCACTGATGTACCTTCTGTGATTGTAGGTTATTTCGATTTTCTAAAGTCTAAGAATAGTATGTGCAATTTTTTTTTTTTTTTTTGGTCTGACAGTCAGTAACATTTTATGTATCAGCACTTGACTCCTTTTATGGCTCAGTACTATTCCATTGTGTGGGTCTTGGTGAGACTTGGGTTGTTTGTACCCCTTAGCTAAAATAAATAATAAAATGTTTCTGAGAATATTCATATATGAGCTTTTGTGAGCACATGTATTTTTATTCCTTTTGGGTACACTTCCAGGAGCAGGCCTGTTGGGTTATGCAGAGATTCTGTGAAGCTTGAGAAAATACCAGACAATTCTTTAAAGTGGCTGCGGGTATTTAGATGCCGATGTCAGCCTTTAAATGCTTGAATAAACTAAATTAGGTAATTGAAATCCATTGGTTCAGGTCACAGTGCTACCTGGTGCTATCACATCCACATTTCCCAGAGTCCATCACTTCCAAAATTCCACTAAGGTGATCCTGTGCTCCTTGCTGATCTGGATGTTTCTCAGACTTCCTTCCTTTCGGGATGGACCCGCTCTGAGACAGATGGTGTGGTTCAGATCTCCATCCCCACTAACAAGGCATGATTTTTAACTTCTCTCTTCTCCAATTCTCCACTTCTAGAACTGAAGGTGACACTGAAAACTAGAATATAGAATCGTTAGGCTATTGTATTAATTAACAGTTATAAGACTGTATCTAGTACCCGGTGTTGAAAAAAGCTTAATAAAGGTTTGTGGTCATTGTCATTTTTATTTTTTTCTCTAACATGCACTCAGTTCCTGAGAGTTGAAGAGTCACCCTCCCCCAATAACTGAAGGTCAGTTCATGTATTCCAGCCTTCTGGGTTACACAGATTGACGTCTGATTTTTAGAGCTCTGAGCACTGAGTGGAAGCTACATACTAAGCAAGTTCACACGAATGAAAACATTGCTACTTGGTGCAGTGATGTCTTCTGACGAAAGCTCAAGGACTATCATTTGTTATACATTTCTTCTATGTTGGGCCCTCTGCTTGGTGGTTGATATCCAGGGTCTCATTTAATCTTCAGGAGAAGACTGCAGGGAAAGATTTCTCACTTCCACTCTGAGAAGAGAACCGAAATTCACAGGATGAAAGCTTTCCCCAGGTCAAATAGTAGCGATGATGGCTGGTATATTTTCAAAACCACATCTTTGTCACTTTTCCCACTCAGTTTCTGAATTATATATTTGAACACCTTTAAAGATGAAATGACTTCAGAGCTTGTACAATTTGACAGTCTACATTCAAGTCTTGTAGCATGATTGGGGAAGTCAGTAGATGGGCAGTTCAAACTCACAGTGGCAGAAGCCAGTAAGCCATCTACTTAGGATTCTGTTGGCAAAGTTGCCTCTGTTTTCGTCCCTCTTGATAACCCAGCAGGGTACTATTGTAAATGATGCCAACATCAACATGGTTCTTGTACCTAACTTAATTACTGACTGGCCATGGGAAATGTAGCCATTGTATACATGACCCCTTTCACTTTGCTACCCAAACTGTCTCCAAATCACACTGCACTCAAGTCACTCAACTTGAATACAAGGCAAGTTCATAATGTGCTTGTTATACAAGTTGGAGGGTAAAGAGAGTGTTTTTCAGTCTCAGACTCCTAATCCAATTTGCTAGCAGTTCATAGCAGCTTTAGACATAGATGTACAAATACTGTATCTTTTCTCTGGTATAAGAAACTGAAAATGTAAATAAGTCCTAGAATGTGTGATAGACACTGTAAAATAGAAAATATCCTAAGGGAAATGGTTGGTAAAGGTAAGTAATGAAGGGAAAGAAAAAATTGTGGTGGTGACAAAAGGGGAAACACTTATGTGTATAGGGTTGTAGGGTGGGTAGGGGACCAGGAAAAAGAAGGGAGCTTATCAATGCCTCTGATCTCTCTGAACTGCGTTAGTGTCCAGCAGAAGTCATGGGTCTGTGCATGTCAGGGAGGGGGGGGAGGACGAAACAGGTGGGGAGTCCAAAGCCTCTCGCCTTCCACGTGCCCCTGCTGTCCTGACTCCAGCACGGTCTTTCCTTTGGTCCAAGCACCAGTTCTCCCCCTTCTGCTTCTGTAAGGTGTGTGAATTGGAAGAAAAAGATACAAGTGACTAGCTAAGCTTTTATTGGCTAATTATATGGAGAACAAGAGAAAATGCATCTGGGCTCCTTCTCACTGTGTTTTTAATTCTCCTTCCCGGTGTGCCACGGGGATCCCATTTTCAGGGCCAGCCATCCTCCTTCCTCTGCACACACAGAAAGTAAAAGGGGTAATTATCCCCCAGGAGCACCTTCATTGTTCCTATTAACCTGACCACGTTTTGCAATTAAAGCCAAGCAGCAAAGAGGATTTAAAGTGATCAAACAACATTTATGGGCTGGAGATAAGTCATAAGAAAGGCAACGGATTTTCTATAAAGGACAGACTCTGAAATGATATAGGCTTGCACTAAAGCACTTTTCTGCTATCATTACTGAGAAGAAAGATGACATTTTAGGTGCTTCTAGTCCTACAGTCATTGCAGTTGCACACATATGTGCTCACTGATGCTGTCTGTGGAGATATTCTGAGCGAGACCATTTAAGGGCTTCCACAGGGAAGCAGGCCTCGAGCAGTCCTTCCAACACTAACTTACACGGCAGCCCTAGACCGAGTTGTTAAGCCTTGCTGAAACTCACTGTCCTTGTCTGTGAGCCAAGGTTTTAGCACACCTTATCTCAATCAATTCTCATAACTCTAAGGTGGAGATACTGTCTCCAGGTTGTAAGCGATGGAACTGACGCTCAGTGAATGAAAATGGCCTTCCCAAGGTTACGTGTTAGCTTACTGGTGAACAATAGAGCTCGTTTCTCCTTTTATTCTTTTATTCATTTCTTTGTTTATTTTATCTCTTAACATTTACTAATACATACTATGTACCAGCCCTTCTGTTAAATATTGAAGGCATAATGGAAATGGCCAGGTTATACTAGCATAGGACTTAATAAAATTCAGCTCTGTCTGACTCACTGTGGTATAGAATTCTGCCTTTATAATGCTATTAGCCTCAAAGGAGTGAAAAGATGCCAAATGTAAAATCTTCAAGGGAACAGAATTATATAGGAGATAAACCTTTGTATAAACACAACTTACCTCAGAGTTTTTGAGTCTTTATGACTTGCTCAAACATCATTTAGACAATACTAAAACAATTACATAACTAAAAAGGGTCCGTTTGACTCAAAATCAGGTAGTTGTCTTAATAGAAAATGTATGAGAACATGTGTAGGATAAGAAAGCAGATTAAAGGTTTCTTAGGCCTGGGGGTGAGATGAAGGAGTTACTACAAATGGGGATGAGTTTCTTTTTAGAGGGATGAAAATGTTCTAAAGTTGGTGGAGATGGTTGCATGCATTGGTCAGCTTTTCAATTCCTAGAACAAAGTGCCTAACACAAACTTTAAGGAGGAGAGGTTTATTTGGATTCATGGTTTCACAGTTATCAGTGTATGGTCTGTTGGCTCCAAGCCAGAGATATGATGGAAGGGCCTGGGCATAGAAAACGGCCCAACTCATGGCACCCACAGTGTAGAAAACAGGGAAGGAAACAAGAGCCTGAGACCAGATAGTGTCCCCAAGGCCGGGTTCCTAGGACCTACTTCCTCCAACTAGGCTACGCCTCCTACTAGTTCATTTGGCTATGAACTCATTAATGGATTATCCTCAATGAGTTAACATCACTGATGAGGTTAGTGCTGTCAGGATCCAGTCATCTCTCCACAAGTCACTTAACTCAGTCAACCTGATAATCAGTGCTAATCAGTAAAGCAGCACAACTCTGAAAATTTAGTAAAGATCACTATTTACTGAATTTTAAGTTATTTAGAATACACTTCAAAGCATGATGTTAAAAACCCCACAACGTAAACTAGTAAAAGCTTATGTGCCATTCTTGACAGGGAAATATAATGAGCCGGTGTTTCTAAGTTAATTAAGGAAGACACAAAGTCATGATTGGCACGTAAGCTTTAGTGGGCTGCATGGCTTCAGGATTTCATGAAAGGAAGCCACTCCTATCAGGAGTTCATTTACAGGGCTGGGGATTCAGCTCAAGTGCTACCACACCTACCCTGGAAGCACAAGGACCAGAGTTCAATCCCCGGCATGTCAAAAACAAAAATCATTTACAAATAGTGGGACAGGGTTGTCACTCTGTGGAAAAATAGGTCAAGGGAGATCTCAGGAGAATGGCAGGCTAGAGAGGGGGCTTGTATGTTTAGGTGATACTATTTAGCAGAAGACTGGACAGTCTCTGGGCCAGAGAACTCAGGAGAAGCAGTGGTTTAGAATCTTTTAAACCTATAGGGTTTATCTCATCTATGGTTAGCAGATGTTATGTGTAGCTTCTTAGGATACATACAGAAAGGCTCCAAGTAGTTCAGTTACATTTATTGGAACTATAATTTAAAAAAAGTAATTGTAGAAGACATAAATAACATGGAGATCACTTTTGGTCAACACATAGGAGTCATATGTAGCTCATCTACGTAACAGAAGGGTATCATGAATTCGTAATCACTTTGTTCATGCTAGGTAGTCAATCTCAAAGGTATAGTGGTTAAAGCATCAGGTCACTTAACATGAGTTATGCACAGGTTATCCGATGATCCAGAAGAAGTTTATATGTCTCATTTCCCTTATCTATAAAACACACATATGAATATTTACCTGACAAAGATGTCAGGATGAGTTCTATTAGTACACATGAAGTAGAACACCACAGTATCCTGAATATAAGAAAAATACAATAGTTGATAACTCACAAAATTATTACAAAAATTTAAATAGCCATGAGTTTTAGAAATCTCATAAGAGCAGTAGTTTTGACTAATAAAATGGCTACATGATTTTATGCAGTGTAATTTTAAAATCAGCACTTCTGTTAAATAGCTGAAAGTTTTTGATGGAAGTTGAAACACTCAACTGTTATCAGAGGATGGGAAGTGAATCGACACCATAAGCTCTTACTTTCTCCCTGAGAGCCATGTGAAGGCTGGGTCATTCAGGTAGGCCACTTCCCAGATCCTGTCATCTGTCCCTGTGTTTGATGACCAGGACCATGTTGCTGAGCATTGGATGAACAAATACATACAAAAGCACCTAGTTTACTAATATCTGAGTAGTTAAATAGCTTGCCCAGGTTACAGGGCTAGCAGATACTAGAATTCAGAGTTGGTCTTATTCAAGAACTTATGCTCAGAATCATTATGCTCTATAACTTACTGGGTATGGGCTGTAAGACAAGTTTAAACTCTATTATCCTTAAAAAACTTCATTTTAAAAATATGAGAATAATGGTATCTCTCTATAATGTTGTTATAATGAGAATTAAAGAGGGCACAAAAAGCTCTTAGAGTAATACTCGGTGTGTAGAAAGTGTTCAGTAAATGTCATGCCCTTGTATTATGATGACTACATTTGTCTGGGTCAATTTTGCTTTAAAATTTACCTCCTGAAAAGGGTTGCATCTCATAGGAGGAAGATGAGACAGAGGGACTTCAGTCTAGTTTTTACGTGGTTCTTGTTCTTAGCAAATGTGAACTTTATTGTTTTGGTTTTTGGATGGAAACCTTGAAATCATCCTTGGCTTTTCTCTTTCCCTCACACGTCACTTCTACTTTATCAAGAAATTCTTTTGGCTCCTCCTATAAAATAAGGAACATGGCTTCTGTTTATCACCACCCTCATCACCACCCTGGCCCAGAGCAACATTATCTTCCAAATGGGTTACAACAGCACCCTTTGGACTGGCCCCCACCATTCCTTGCTCTGGCATCCTTCAGTCTGTTCTGAAAACAGTTGCCAAGGTAACCCTGCCAAGACCCATTTGGGTCGTGTTACCCTTCTGGCACCCTAATATTTTTCTCCTTTTCCTCCTTAGTAGCTGGAGAGTCACATCTCTCAATTTCTATAGTAATAATCTACTGCTGTATAATGAATTACCACAAATACAACAGCTAAAAGCCAGCACTCAGCACTCATTATTTCATAGCTTCCATAAGTCAGGAATCTAGACACTTCTCTTTAACTTTCTAAAAGTCCCTTGTCCTTTATCTTTCCAACTCTCCCTTTCCTAGATTTGATACCTGATAAATCATTGTACAGTTTTCTCTTTTAAAGAATGTCATACTATTGGAATTATGAAACATGTTGCTCTTTCAGTTGGCACCTTTAACTTAGCAGTACAAATCTGAGATCTATCCATGCCTTGTGACTTATATGTATCTCTATATACATTGGTGTATGTATGTACATTTTATTCAGTTACCTATTAAAGGACAGAGATTACTTCTACATTTTGTTGACTGTGAAGAAAACTGCTATAAGCATTTGTATGCAACATTTTGCATAGGCATAAGTTCTTACATCAATTAGATAAATACAGGGGAGTGCAATTGCTTAGTCATACTATAGATCTGTAAGAAAACTACCAAACTTTTCCAAAGTTCCTATGCCATTTTCCATCCAACCAACAATGAATTAAACTTCCTGTGTCTCTGCATCCTATAAACTTTTGATATTTGAAAGGTTTACTCATTCTAATAAGAGTACAGTAGTAGTTTATTACTATTTTAATTTGTGATACCATAATGACGAAATATTTTATATGATGGTTGAGTATGTGTTTCTCTTCTTTGATGAGGTTTTCCAAGCTAGGAAAAATTGTGTTTCTAATTTTCTTAAGAGTTTGTATACCAAATGTGTGTTAGGTTCTTGTCAAACACTCTTTACATTACAATTAGTGGTGGAACATATTAGTTGATTTTTGCATGTAGAATCAACTTTGCATACCTGTAATAAATTCACATTTTCAGGATACACACACATGCATGTATGTGTGTGTATATTTCTAAATCATTGATTGAATGTTATTTTGATGAGATTTCTTACATCTGTGTTTATGAAATGTATTGGTCTGTGGTTTTCCTTCACTGCAATATCTTCACATGGGAAAGTTTGCCTTATAAAATATGTTAGCAAAGGTTATCTTGGATTTTTTCCCTTTCTAGGCTAAATGTTTCATAGATTTGTCCACTGAGAACATCTGGGTCTGGTTCTCTGTTTTTCACAATGTTAATCATTAACTCAATTGTTTTCATAGATACAGACTTAGTAGGACTATATTAAGTTTTGATAGTTTGACTATTTCAAAGAAACGGTTTATCTCACATATATTATTAAATTTTTAGACATAAAAGTGTAGGATTTCTTTATTATAATGCTCATGAGATCAGTATTAATGATGACTTTCTGATTTATAATAGTAATAATAGTATCCTCTTACTTTTTCATTGGCTATCCTGCTTAAAGTTTTGTTAATTTCATTGGCATTTTCAAAGAACTAGCTTTTTTTTTCATTTTTGGTTTTGTTGATTTTCTCTATTAATTTACTGTTTTCAGCTTCATTGATTTCTACTTTTCATCATTTTTTTGTATATGCTCAAGGCCTACATTATCCTTCCTTTGACTCCTTATGGTGGAAGCCGAGATTACTGATTTCACATTTTCTCCTTTTCTAATATACAGTTAGTGTTTTAACTTTGCCTCTAAGGAGTGTTCCTACTTCATCCCATACAGTTTAAGCATTTGTATTTTTATTTTCATTTTGCGCATAATATATTAATTTACCTTGAGACTTCTTTCATCTATATATTACTTAGAAAAATGTCATTTATTTTCCAAATATATGACTATTCTGCTATCTTTCTAGTATTGATATCTGGCTTTAATACCATTGTGATCTGAGACCATATGTTGAATAATTTCTGTGATTTAGCATATTTTGGTATTGGCCCTAGATGTAACCTCTAGAGCTTCTTTGCCAGGCTGGACTTCTTCATGATGTATCTTTCACTTCTAGCCAAACATATTACACATGGCTAATTGTTGTCTTCTGTTAACTGAAAACCAAATATAAGGAGACAAACCCATAACTTGAGTTCTTATTTAGGACAATAAATGTGCACTGGATTTAATGTTGGCTCTTTTTGCATTTTTTTATAACATGGGCAAGAAGAAAATAAACATAATAAATAAATAAATGATAGTATGTCAGGAGGTTAAAAAAATGCTACAAACCCAAGAAAGCAGAGTAGGGCTTATGTTTGTTTCAACTATAACATTTAAGACCTTGGAAGTAATCTTTATTACCTTCATAGCAAGAATGTGAGTGGAGGAACTGTAAAGGAACAACTACCCTTTTACTAACTGGAGAACTGAAGTCACTGGGACTAATGCTATCCTGAAAGCTGGAGAGATAGGCTGGGGCTGTAATGAGTCATAGCTAAGATCTTCTTACTACAAGTCAAGGCCACAGAAGCCTTAAACCTGTAGAATACTTGAGTGGGGATTTTGAAAAGTTGTTCCAGGTTGAGTGGACCAGCTTGAAGGTCATAAACTCACAAGGGAGCATTTCTAGAAAGTTCTATTGTTTTGTAAGGAATTTTGTCAGGTCTTTACAGAGAACCAAGAAAGATCCTTGGTTGTCCTTCAGAGAGAGAGAAGAGGAATTCATGTTAAACAGGCTTTTCTTCAGGGAAAAGATTTTTTTGAACACTATTCCATCTATGCAAGAAAATTTAGTTGACTCTAGCTACCCATAGACTTCCTCGTTCAAATAAGAAAAAAAGACAATATTAGATTGTATTTTTTTTTTCAGTACTAGGGATTCAACTTGGGCCCTTGTGTGTCCAACGTTGGAGTGTTACCACTTGAGCTAAATCTCCAGCCCCCGACAATATTTGATTGTGAAAAATCACAGTCTAATAGAGAACTAAATAGCAGAAAGGAGGAGAGGGGGAGTGGGGAGGGAAAGGGAATGGGGGAGAAAGACACAGAGAGAGAGACAGAGAGAGAGAGAAATGGAGCAGCATAGAGACAGATATTAGACATGCCTCAGGCTTTCTTACATGTTGAGAAGAAAGTTTGTGAAAAAATCAAGGTATGAAACTGTTGGACTATTTTATGACTTAACCCGCTGCAACAACACAGGAAGCTGTGCATGTGGGTATGACCCTTGTACATATTAAGCCACCAAGTGGTAGATGTAGCCAGAAAAGTATCATGGAACTCTGACTTATCCTGGTTAGTGTTCTCTTTTCTTCAGGAAGTACAGAAAAGAAGTAAAGAGGGCAACAGAGTCCTTGTTACAGTAGTGGCATGGAAGGGGAAATCTCAATATTTGGGAAGAGAGACAAACGGGAGCACTGGAAAGGTCAGTGAAGGCTCTCAAGAAGCATAGTCTTAAGACTGTCTTTAAAGATGGGTAGGAGCTAGGCAAAAAAGGCAAGGAAGATGGAAGCAAATTCCAGGAGAAAGAAGCTTCAAGGACACAGGCCCAGAGGCCAGAGAGAAAAGGACCAATTGGAATTAGTAAGTAATTTTGTGCAAGTCAAATACTGAGTGTCATGAAGGCAGTAGAGTAGGTGTAGAAATGAAGCTGAAGCAGGAGACAGGGGTCAAAAGTATAGTTAAGGAACTGCGACTTCAAGAGCAATGAAAACCCAATAAAAGAGACTCTTAGCATCAGATTTCTTTTTTAGAAGATGACTCTAGTTGACATGTCAAGAATGGATTATAGATGATGGTATGGGTGAGGGTCACAGGGAATATTGGAAACATCAAATAGTAGCCCAGATCACTTGCATTAATCTAGGTAAGAAATAATGATGGTGTGGACCTCACAGTCCACTAGATATGTATGAGTTAAGTGAATTACAGGAAGAATTAAGAAATGAAATTTGTTGGTAGTGACTAGATGAGACCATTGGGTAGGAGAGGGATTCAAGGATGAACCTAACAATCTAAATTGAGCTATATTTCTTTTAGTCCAGTACCAAGAGTGCCTTTTGAAAATAGTGCCTATGTAGTTATTGATCCTCTTTTAGGCTTTACTAATGAAGGTAACTGTTCAGTGATCTAGTGTGTCTTAATTATGGAATTCAGGACTTAGCAACTTAGCCTGATCTTAAATTTCTGGTGAGAAGTGCCAAACATACACAATTTAAATAATTTGTGAAATGAAAAGTCTTATTTTAATGAAGTGTGCTTCTGGTGCATAACCAGGAAGTTTTCTGTCCAAGCAACAAGTTCAATAGTTGTAGGGTTGTAATTTCAGACAGAATGATAAACTAAGAATGCATTGTTTGTCCCTTGCCATAGTGGGGACCCCTGAAAGATTACCAGAAACTTCTGCAGTAGACTCCAGTCACCTGCCTAGTGCATGATACAGGCCTGGGGGAGGGGGCTAAAAGATAGAACTGAGAGAGACAGAAAGTGTGGCACCAAGATGACCAATGCCAGTAGAATAATGATGAACTATGTGCAAAATAGAACTACGAGGATATACAGTTGTGCAATTTCTATGCAAATTAATGTAGACAAGGCTTGTAAAAGACAAGACAAAGCATTCTTGAATTAGGAACAGAATAAACAAAACATATGGTTGTACTTAGAATATTGTACTTCTAGTGAGAAGGCTCTAGTTGTGGGAATGGAATTCGGGTGTGTTACTCTGACCTCTGCCCATAGGCTTTGAACAGGTTTGTTTGTCAAAACAAGCCACTTCACAGGTTTACTCTTCACAGCCTGCACTACTTACAGCCTGCCTGTAATCAATATTGCATTTCCCTACCTTGCCAGGTCTTCCCTTGTTATGGAAAATCAATTACAGATAAATTGAGCTTGTAACTTTTCAGCTGGACCACTTTATAAAAATGAATCATTTACTGACCTAAACTACTTACCTGATTGAGTTATTTTAAAGTTGGACTATAAGAGCATCTCCAAATACTAAAAGCTGACATACTATCTTAGCAGGGGTGAAGTTTGATTTTGAAATTGAACATGAACTTATCTGGCAAGAACACAACTTTGGAAATATTCTTGGCTAAAATATTTCTTCTCATAAACTTCTGAGAATGTCAGAGGGAAATTTTGAAGGTCAACTAATGCAGTCCTTCCTCACATACAGATGAAACGAAGACCTCCCAAGAAGTGACTAAGGAATCTGTCCACGGTCACATATCACATTTGGAACAGATGCAAAAAGTCATTTGTTTTCAGAGAATCATGTGTTTGTCCCTTGACTGATTAGCATCTCTGTATGTAACTAGTCTCTAAACACATATGCATATGAATGATATTACTAAAAAATAATAAAGTGCAAATGCATTTGAGAAACTTTCTAACAGGAAGTATACAGAATCAGTGAATCTTTTCATCAGTGCACAAACATTATGATGCTAACTGTCTTTATGTAGAGATCAACTCACCCTGGAGAGGCATTAACAAAGTATTCTAATACTCCAAAACTGGTAATCTTCTTGTTGTGGATTGAATGTGTTCCCCACAAAGATAAGTGGAAATCCTAATCCCATACCTGTGAATGTGACCTTATTTGAAATGGGGCCTTTATTATGCAATCAAGGTGAAATCACACACAATTACAGGGGGTCGCAGTTCAATATGACTGATAGCTGTTATAAGAGGAAGAGAAAAGATATACGGAGGACATCATGCCATGTCAGAGGCAGAGACTGGAGCCAGGCACAAACAAGTCAAATAGTGCAAGGGATTACTGGTAGTACCAGAAGTTAAAGGAATACTGAATAGGTTTTTATTTTTCCTAGAAGCTTAAGAGAGAGAATGGCCATGATGCTAGATTTCTAGGCCTTCAATTATTCTCCAAAATAATGAATTTTTGTTGTTTTTTGCCATCTCATTTGGGCCGTTTGTTACAGGAGCCTTTGGAAGCCAGCGTGCTCCTCTTATATAAATATTAGGTGTTGATATATGATCACACACTACAGAAGTCAACTGTTAGGTTGGAATGCTGTCATTAGGTACTATTTCTTTGCTTGACTCATCTTCCTTCATCTAGATGCTACTAATTTGGGCATGGTAGTTCTCTTTAACCTGAACTACATAAGGCATGGATAATTAATATCATCTTGATTCCTGCCTTCTTGTATATTCTAACTCCCCAGGGTCTATTCTACCCACTTTTTTCTTCCGGGTGGAAGGTATTTCCACATCAGATTTGTTTAACAAGTTGAAAGCATGTGGGTTGATGCAGTGACTATTCTTATGAACGCTCCTATATTTGATGTCTTTTAAAAGTCACTTTGCTTTTACTGCAAACATTAGAGATTGTTTCTTCACTGATCCTTACCTTCCATTTTAGCTCTATACATTTTTTAATCAGAATCCTCAGTGGACATTTGGGCTTTTTGCTGTACCAGCCAAAGATCAAAGCACAAGTCAATATTGAGGGAAGATAACAGAGAACCATGAAGTGTGGTGTTTCAGTGGCATAATCATTCCTGTTGAGAATTCTGTTCCAACTAGATACACAAGTATCACTCATTTTATTGTTCAATGTAGTCAAGTGTACAGTTTCTTATGTTAATGTATTATGGGCTTTAAGTCTTGTGCTTTCAATAGCATCATACTCTGTCATTGGACTTTGGCGTTTGGAAAGATATCAGGGATGTCTTTGGAACTGTTGAGATTCACGTGAGTTCACAGAATTACTTAATGTTAGAGTCAAGCCTGGATTCCAAGCTTTCTGAATCTAAATGCAGTATTCTTCCAGCCAGACAAATTTCAGATTTTCCTTTCAGAAAGTGACATCATGTTCTTCTTGCAGCAAATACACTGTAGTTTTCTTCAATTTAAAGAAGACAGAACCCCCCAGCATAGCCAATGATTTCCATTCTCTATTATTTCAATTAGAGTTTCAAAATATTACTTTTTCCCAAATCAAAGCTTCAGATAGTGAGAGATAGCTAATTCACAATATAATATCAAAATCAAATGGTGAAAGTTTCTTAGTTTTTGTAATCACACCATAGCTATACATTATACAAGGCTAACATTAGGCAAAGCTGCAAGAGAGATGAAAAGCACATCAACTAGCAGAAAGAATCAACATATGGGATCTCATCCTATTAAAAAGCTCCTGCACAGCAAAAGCAACCACCGGCAGAGAGAAAAGACAATCAACAATTTGGGGAAAAAATTTTACCAGCTGTTTCTCAGACAAAAAGCTACTATATAGAATGTATAAAGATCTTAAAAAGGCAGCCCCCCCCCAAATTTAAAGACCCAATTCGAAAATGGGCATCTGAAGTGAACGGACACTTTTCAGAAGAAGAAGTCAAAGCAGCTAAGAATCATATGAAGAAACGCTCAACATTACTGGTCATTCAAGAGATGCAGATGAAAACAACACTGAGATTCTATCTCACTCCACAAAGAATGGCTATTGTGAAATTAGCCAGCAGCAAAAGCTGGTGAGGATGTGGGGAGAAAGGAACCCTTCTCCACTGGTGGTGGGAATGTAGACTTGTGCAACCACTGTGGAGATCAGTATGGAGATTCCTCAAAAACTAGGATTAGAGGTCCCATTTGACCCTGCTCTTCCCCTGCTATGGATGTACATGAGAGAATTAAAAGATTCATACCACAGCTACATATGTGCACCCATGTTTATAGCAGCTCAGTTTGTGATAGCTAAATCTTGGAAACAACTCAAATGCCCATCAACTAGAGATTGGATAAAGAAGACGTGGATTTTTTCTATAATGGAGCATTACTCTGTCATAAAGAATGATAAGTTTGAGTCATTTATACTTAACTAGACATACTTTGAGGTCATAGTCATAAGTGAAATAAATAGGTCACAGATGGGTAAATACCATACCTTTTATCTGGTATTAGAAACTGAAGATAAAAACGAGTTCTAGAGTGTATGATAGATTTTGTGAAATAGAAAATATTCAAAGGATAAAGGGGGTAGGGATAAATAATGTGGAGAAAATGTGATGGTCAAAAGGGAAACAAAGCTTATGTATGTATGGGCGGGGGTTGTAGGATGGGCAGGGGGAGGGGAAAAAATGAAAATTAAGTTGTGTCATATGCTGGTACAAATTCTCAAAATCAGTTGTGATCATGATGTGTATATAAAATGTACCAATAAAGTCAATAAATATGATTCTGAAAGAAAATAAAAGAGCATGTATATAGGGGTGGGGAGATGTGGGTGGGTAGGGATAAGGGTAAAAATGAGAATTAACTTGTGTCATGTACTGGTACAAGTTCTCCAATGTTACGTGTGATTGTGAGATGTATATAAATTGTACCAATAAAGAATTCAATTTAAAAAATAAAGATGAAAAGAAACTCTGTATTATTTTTGCAACTTTTCTTCTTGCCTCAAGTTATTACAAATCAAAAAGTTTTTTTACTCAGCAATCCTCCTGTCTCTGCCTCCCAAGTGCTGGGATGACAGGCGTGAGCCACCATGCCCGGCACTGTGATATGTGGTATTGATGGCTGGTGGGCATTGAGTCTCCATGCCCAACATTGTATGTGGTCACCGGGGATCAAACTCAGGACCTTGCACTTGCGAGGCAGGCGCCAGAACCACTGAGCTAACCCTCCGGCCCCAAATTAAAAAGTTTTAAAAATTAAGTAAGCAAAATTTTGAAATGCACAAACGGATTTCCTACTTAAATTTTTCCCTGCAAATGTGTGTGTATTCCTCAGAACAGTTTTTAATATGGTAAATGTGAAAATTGCCTTTTTCTAATAGCTATTAAACACATAGAACAGACTATATACTCAGTGGCTACAATTTTCACAAAATGGAGGAAGATATGGAGAAAAGAGAAAAAGGGAGAGGGAAAGGGAAAGAGGTAGAGGAAGAACAGGAGAGAGAGAGGGAGGGAGAGAGGGAGAAAAGGGTTAGAGAGAGGGGGTGAGACAGATAATAACTATTGAGGGTGATATGATTGGATAATTCTTTATTGGAAAAGCCACACTGCCCCATGTCTCCTGGGGGAAGATTACAGTTTATATCAACTATAGTCCCAACCGGGTAGACTCTTTTCTGAGCCTTTCCCCCTATAATTGAGTGCCTGCTACTCATATAGATGGTTCTTGTTGAAGGGATTGGTAACAGGTGATCATTCTATAGTTTGATAAGTGCTATAATGGATGGCGTCCTATGGTTCTGTCTATGCCCACAGGATGAAAACCTGTAATGTGGTCTTTAAGATGGGGATGTTCAGGAGAAATTGGTGAAGAAGGTACTACCCAAGGCTGAATCTTTAAGGACAGAAAACATCCAAGCATTGAGGACCAGGACACAGAGAGCCACATCAAGCCATGACAGTACCTGTATGGGATGAACTTGACATGTTCGGGCAAGTAATCTTTTACAGTGAGGTCATGAGCTATGCAGTTGGGTCACATGTCTGTGGAAGGGTTACTGGAGATACATATCTTTTTTTTTTTTTGAGACAGGGTCTCACTTTGTAGTTCAGGCTGGCTCTGAGCTCACTAAGTAGCCCAGGCAAGCCACCGCGAACTCAGCAATCCTCCTGTCTCTGCCTCCTGAGTGCTGGGATGACAGGCGTGAGCCACCACTCCTGGCTGGAGATACATATCTTAATCTTTTGGGGGAGGGAAGAGCAGCCCGACTAACTTTGGTTTCAGAAGTGTTACTCCACCTGCAACGTGGAAATTGGCTTAAAGGTGAGAGGGAATGGAAGCAGAACTAAGGGGAAGGTCATGGCAACTGACCAGGTAAGCGAATGTGGTGGCTTGAATCAAGATGGTGCAGCAAGGGTGGTCAGAAGTGTACCCTTGAAAGAAGTTTTGGGAAGTAAAAGTGAAAGGACTTGGCACTTTAGTGCACGTGGATGCTTACTGAGATGAATGATAGTGCCTATATTTTTTCATTTCCAAAATGAACTAATTTTAACTCCATCCTACATCTTCTCTGCCACCCTTTCTAATTGAATCTCACGTCTCTTAAGTACACTGCTTTCTCTCCAGTCTTTTTGAATGAAGAGGCACAGAGAAAGGAATAATGTACGTTACTAAGTACAGCTTAAGAGGATGTCAAAAAGACATGGGCCATATAATTTTTTCTAGACCATGTGACACTCTGTTACAATCTTTGAATCTTTAAATCTTTTAAAAAATGAATAAAGAGACAGGTTCCCATTTCACTGGGAATATATTATTTCCTAGGGAAGGCATAGCTTGGAGAGAAGGCATAGAAAGAATCGTACTTCCCTCTGAGTATCAATTACTCTTCCTATACTGCTGCTCAAGTGGTAGACCTGGCAGGAGTGGTAGTGTCACATCTGCTTTCCACAGTCTCTCTGAGAACAGCACTCCTCTGCACTATCATTAAATCTTTTTGCTACTGTGAAAGCCCCGTCATCCAGCTCTCTAGATAGCTATCAACAGCCCTACTCATTCATCTGATACTTTTGTACCTGCTGCACAATTTTCCTTTCCATGCTAAGTCCTTCCATCATCTCAGTATGATGACAAGGCTTGCACAGGTGGCCCACTTATATATTCAGGCCCCTTAGTTCCAATGGTCTTACTCTCCAGTCCTCCTCAGTTAGCCTTACTCATAACTTATACTCTGGACCTTGCTGTTATGCAAAACTCTTCCACCTACCGTATCTTCAATACCAGTAATGGATTCTATTTTAGCCACTCCTTCTAGCTTTATAGTTCACATACTATCAAAACTCTTATTTGCTTTTTTCTCTTCAGGACTTCCAAACCACTCTTCTTTTTGTTTTCACTCAATCGATCAAGGCTCCCATTCTTCAAGTCCCTCCATACTCAATAACTTCAACATTATTGATAGCCTAAATACTTTGCACTGTTTGTCTTTTCAAAGAAAAAACTTGAAAAACACAATTTTACATCAATCCAACTGCCAACCTTCTCCAATTGTATTAACAGGCAATTGAATTCTGTAAAACTTGTGATTTCTTCTATGGATTCATGATTATGAACTTCAAGTGAGTCCTCAATTCCTCCTGACAAATCTATCACATTGCTGTCGCCTGTCTTGTTTCCCTCCCCTCCTAAAGGCCTTCTAAAAACTTTTCTTTAAATCAGAGCCCTTCTCCAAGTCAGTCTTCATAGATGACCTTTTTTGCTGTCTTACCAGGGAAAAGGAAGCTGCAGACAGGAACTATCAGATACACAATCTGCTTAAACTGTAACTGCATCCACTTCATCTCCCTTCTCTTTTGCCATAACATGAAGTTTACTCTCCTTCCATCACAAGGCCAGGCACTCGACTCAGCTTCAGATGCCATCACCTCCCATTGTGCCCAGACCTGTAGATGTATATTGCTAGCTGCTTTCATTATTTTCAACCTTGAACTCTCAATGCATGGTTAGATTGGTTTCAGCTTGGATAGATGCTCAGTTTTCTTTCATGCAAAGGAAAATAAGCACCCATATACTGTCCTCCCTTTTTTCTTGTAGTTTAACTTCTAGATAAGTTACTTATTTTCACCGTGTCCAATTCACTCTTTAGCCCCAATCAATCCAGCTGCTACCCCACCATGACAAACCTGCCCCTCACCAAAGCTAGTAATGGATTCTACATCACCAAATCCAACAACATGTTTAAATCCTCATTTTCCCTGATTTCTTAGCAACATTCACCTGTTGGCCGCAGCCTGCTTTGGAAAGGAAAACTCAGAGCTTGTTTTAACCTTCCTAATTTAACTTTATTTTTTCCTTTCCTTTCTGTTTGCTTCCTCTCATTTGCTACCTCTTTTCCAGGTACATTTTTTCCTCCACCTGTATCCTCAAACTCATGCTCTTTGAGTGATGCTTTGTAAGTGGTAAGAAAGAGTGGTATAAATAGATGGAGCCTTTTGGATTATTATAATCTGATACCCAATCTTGTACTGTAAGGATTCAGGGAAAATATATAACTTCTGACCATATCTACTAAATCATGGACTTCTGTACAGTGACTTAGAGATCATTTTGGGGTGCAGTAAGAAAGATTCCATGTCTCTTGTTTCAGCAAAACCAGTTCCCTTTTTAAAAATCTGTTTTATATTATAGGCCTTTCATGCAATATTTCATTTGACAAGTTATTATTTACATGCATCTATATTTATATGCACACACTGACTTATTCCACTGGCACACCAAGACTGGGATGAAGAAATAAAACCAGTCTATGGTAAATTTCAGCCATCTGCTTCCAGTGCACGGATCCTCTGTAGAGCAGTATGATGACTTATGTAGGGAGATCTCCGACCATATGCGCCCTGATTGCTTCAGTAATACTTCATTCTTACTCAGTGGAAAAGTATGTTCCTTTATTCCACTGTCTATACTTATGTACCTCAGAAGTTTTAACCTATGTCCGTGTCATTCTTCATAGCATCTGAAGCTTTTCGCTGATGTTCTAGAATGAAAATTGTCAGTGAGGGATGGCAATATCTAAACAAGATTGATGTGTATACTAATTATTTCAGGGGCGAGATTCTCTGTAAAGAGGACTGATTGGAAACACTTTCAATGTGCGCTACAAAGAAAAGGAAAGCATTTTAGCGAATAGGGTGCTTAATCAGCAAGAAAAGATCTTCTAAAGATCAGTTTAAATTTTACTCAGGAAGATGTACTTTAGCGAATGTCAAGTTGAGTATCCAACTTGTTCTCTCCAATTTTAGTTCGGTATGAAGCTCATTTATTGAGGCTCGGTACATGCTAAGCCTCCTGTCCCATGGCATGGAATGTGCAGACGAGTAAACCACGTTTTTTACCTTTAAGGAGCTTGCAATATATTATGTACAAGTTCATGTGTCTCTTGTGGCCAATGATTAAACTGTAAAGTCTCTGAGTTGTTTAGGGCGAGTTGAGAAAGTAAAGTGCAGTGGAGTCAAACATAAATTGTCGTGGCTCTGCTCAGCAACCTCTTTCCAGGGATAAGCCAAGTAGGAAGCACAATTTTCTCCAGGAGAGATTTAACCCAGCCTTTGTGTTTCCACAGTGCTGAGAACAAAGAAAAAAAAAAAACATACCTGACAGAGTAAATACATATCATTTAGGCTAAAAGGAAAATATCACAGCAATATAAAGTCATTCTCTTAAATCAATAGAGCAGGAAGCCAGTGTTTTCCATGTTTAACTGAGTCTAAGGCACTGAGGAGTCACAGAGAAGGAATCTACAGATGTCTTACTGCACTTAAAACAATACTGCCTCTGTGGCTACTACTATACTAGCACTTGGCCAGTGTATACCATTTCAGGGACTTTGATATAAACTACATTGGTGTCATAAGATTCAACATCCCAAACAGCTTTGCAAGTTAAATATGAATATTTTCACTTTATCAATGAAAAAGCTAAAGTTTAGAGGTAAATGAACTCTTCTAGATTAAGTGGTGCAGCCAGCATTTAATGGTTGAGTCTTGGTGACATAGATAGAAATGACATGAGTGGAGAAATAAGAATCTGACATAGACTGGGATAAAATAAGCAATGAATATACATGAGAATGCATGGAGGGCAAGGTGGCAATTTTGGAGAGAAATGTTTTGTATAGATTATTTTTAATTAAAGAAGATGGAAATGTCTAGTTGTTTTGTTTTGTTTTGGAGACAAGGTCTTGTTTTGGAATTCAGGCTGGCCCTGAACTCACTATATAGCCCAGGCTGGCCTCAAACTCAAGGCATTCCTCCTGCCTCTGCCTACCAACTGCTGGGATTACAGTTGTGAGCCACCATGCATGGCATGGAAATCTCTGTTGTTTAAAAAAAAAAAAAGGAAGAAGGAGAAGACTGGCACAGGTATCAGTCAATAAGCTTGTAACATTTGATAGGCAAAAACAGCAGTTTTGTCTGATGGCATCTATTTCTTTTTTGAAATAAGAGGATCTTCTTACATAGAGATAAGACAAGGTGAGCTTTGGAAGCGAGTGATCATGCTTCAAAATAGCTTTTAGAGGAAAGGGAAGATTCACTTGAGAGGGGGAAAATGTACAAATACTTGGCAGGGTAGAGGATTGATTTATTAAAGGTTTGTGGCCATAAATTTATAGTAATGTAAACTTGCACTATTTTAGCATTCTCTCCTATAGTTCCAGAATTCTTCATGTCAGTGAGAGAAAAAGTAGGTGTACAAATTTAGCTTAGCTCTGGTTGAGTTGTTCCAGAAAAGTGCAATGAAAGACAGATGGGTCTGAGAGATCAGGACAATGGCCACAGCATTACTGATGTGATAGAATGTGGAATCTAAGGTGCAGAAGGAGGGCAGTGAAGAAGTCAAGAGCCGATCAATAGTCAGAAAGTACAAAGGTCAATGGACTGAACGCCACAGGAGTTGGAGCTAAGGTAAGGCTCTCAGTGGGCATGCATGAAGTTCGCTGGAAGGGTTCGATACAATGTTCAATGGGATAAATCTCATTGAATGCTTGTAGTGATGGCACACTTTCAAGTAGTAACAGAGTCCTTGGTGTCAATGTGGGAATGGTATAGAAACTGGAATGTAAAAGAAAGCATAATTGTTTTTTTTTTTTTTTTTGATACAGAGTCTCGCTTTGTAGTTCAGGCTGGCCCTGAGCTCACTATGAAGCCCAGGCAAACCTCAAACTCAGCAATCCTCCCGCCTCTGCCTCCCGAGTGCTGGGATGACAGGCGTGAGCTACCATGCCTGGCACTGTGGTATGTGGTGTTGATTGCTGGTGGGCGTGAGTCTCCACACCCAGCGTTGTGTGTGGTTACCGGGATCGAACTCAGGACCTTGTGCTTGCGAGGCAGGTGCTGGAACCCCTAAGCTAAATCTCCGGCCCACCTTATTCTTTTTATATTTTAAAATCTTTATCGGTACTTGTTTATAGTACATAACTATTACATTTCTTGTGTGGAGTTGTTACATATTCCTAACACATCTGAATTCTTTTTACTTCCCCTTTCTTCTCTCTAGTTCCCCTTCATACTTGCAAATGTTTTATCTGCCTGTTTCTTATGATGTACCTTTTACTTTGGTTTTCATACTATTTACATTCTGAGTTGGTCATATAAGAGAAGGCATGTGATATTTAATGTTATGTGTCTGAATTATTTTGTTTTACATTATGGTCTCAAGGTGTGTCCACTTTTCCACAAATACTCCAGTCTATCCTTCTTTATGGAAGAGGAGTATTCAATTGTTTATAACTACTATATTTGCTTTATCCATTCTTCTCTACATAGACATATAGTTTGGCTATTGTACGAAATTTTAAAAAATCAGTAGACAATATGAGCCTCTACTCCAAGCCTTGCTTTCTAAGACTGAAGTCATCAGTTCTAAGGTGGAATAGGACATCCTCCCATATCAGGAAGCACTTTGGAGGAATGGTAAATTTTTGTTATTGTCATAAGAATTAGGCATAACTATAGGCATTCACTGAATAATGGCCCGACAGCCTAGATGTTTTAACCTTCTAGAACAAGATTTGCATGGAAGAAGACTGATGCCACTTTTTTCACTGATTTTAGAGTGGCCTACCAGACACTAGCATAGGTATAAAAATTATTAATACCAATTTGTATTTGGAAGTAAGTTCAATTTGCCATAACATTTGTGTCAGATTGTAATAGCCATTAAAACTTCCAGCAAGTGCAAATTCCATTGATTTTAAAAATCTATCCTTTATGATACTGTTTTTGGTATTAACTATAATATATTATACATTTAATTATGTAAATATATAGATTGATACTACTTTCTTTTCAATATAGTAAAATAAATATGCCAAAGCATTTGTTAGCAAAAGAAGTACTTCACTTGACATAGTCAATTTCCAAATATTTGGTTGGCCTCCCGACTTCTTTGGTGCTAGTGAAGTTTGTGTGCTTCAGAGCAGACCCCCCTCAAGAAATAATGCCGGACTTGAGGAGGGAAAACAGGGTGTGGACCAACATGGAGGAGTGGCCTGCCTGCATGTACTTAATGGATTCTCCAAGGGATCGCAGGTGACTGGGGGCTTTGGTTTCAGTTGCAAATCCCTTGAATGGCAGCTGTCTGGTCCCCCCTTCCATGCCCAGTCTCCAGAGGCAAGATGGCTGTGTAGTACAGATGGGTATTGAGAGCTGCAGACTGCAGGCGCTGCTCACATTCTGTTTAAGCTTCGTATTAAGGGAAGAGAGAGAGTCCCGTTGGAATGACGTAGGCCGATGTGAGCGGGAACCACGGCGATGGAAGATTAGAGGCCCGTTACTTTTGAGCCACTACGTTGCTTCTCTGGCTCCTGTACAATCTGGAGTTAAGGGAGAGACTTGCAAAATACCACTGAGAATTAATTTCCTATCAATCGTAACACATGGGGAGGAAAAGAAATATTTTGATAAAACACCCCAAAACAAAAGTTGGTGGCCCTGAAGTGCACTTTTGAAAATGCAAACCAATTGCTTTGAACTTGATAATGTTAGTTCAGGGACATTTCAGTTGGAGGAACACTGAGAAACTTTTTTTTATTACAGTGCTGTTTGCATTAGATCTATAACTGCATATCCAAGCCAACATGGCCTCATGCTGACTTGTGTCTCATACTTTAGAGTGAATATCTTACCTTAACATCCCCGTATACACCAGTTCCTCTTGGTGACAGCCCCAGGGGAACAGCTCAGTGTGAAGTTTTGTTTTGCAAAAGGATTCATACATCTCCTTGCGTTTGTATACCACAGAGGATATGGTAACACTTTTGTTGAAAGAAGAGCTCCAGATTGTCAAACCCTAGCGCCTTTGTGAAGTTGGTGTTTGGAAGAATGTAGATTGATTAATCGCGGTCAGACAGCACTTGGAGTAAATCAACAGGGAAGACCATGAGTGACAGGGGGAAGCCAATGGGGTGCAGGCACTTGGGAAATAAGAAAACAGGTCTTTCAGCTAAGCCTCCCAAACAGAGTTCTCTGGACATATCGCTTAGGAGTGACTGGACAGTGAATTAACATGTCTGCATTTGTATTTCCTCCTGAGTGACTGGTGCACAATGAGCTGATCTGAATGCTTTTGAGGAGAGTTCTATATGGCTTATTTTCTTCTCAACTGAAAGCTCTCAAGCTCAAGACAAGATATTTCAGTTTTGTGACTTCATTGTTTGAGTTGTCACAAAATGAGGTGGGGAAGAAATATTGGTCTTTAAAAGTTAGTGAACCGTGGGGATTTTACGTGGAATTGTAAAGAGTTCAAACTAGTCAAGGAGAGAAATGGCAGATGGACAACTCTAAGAAGGTCCCGCTAATGCTTGAAAGACATAGGCATTGATTTCAAAGAGCTCTCCTTTCAAAGATGTACAGCCTAACCCTTAGCGACTTCAATAGGTAGTCGAGAAAATATCCGTGTTATTACTCTGTGCTTTTCGCTGAATACACTTTCCACATTCATCCTCCAGACAAATTTATAGCCAGCTCCACACAGCACATAAATTGCCATGAAAAGATCCCAAATGGTTAAGTTTGATCAAACAAGTGGTTACTTTGACAACTCATTAGCATCCTATTACCAAGCACAGCACTAACTGAATTAAATTGCTTGTTTTCAAGCACCTGTTTGAAAATATACCAAAGGCAAACTCACTGAAATAGAAGAGGCTTTTCATTTTTGAAGATAATAATCCTAGATGCCTTTTAAAAACAGTCATTTCCAAAACATTTTATGTATTTTTTGAGGATGATATGACTGTATCTTTTAGTATCTGTTTTGCAACTATTGTAGGAACGAATGATGATCTCTGTTAAAACCTTCATTCCACCTCATCTCTCAGTAGTATTTGACACTGTTCAGTTCTTCATTTTACATTTCTATTCTTTACTATTCATTTCTAGTCTATTGAGGCCCAGGTTCCCCACATTAGCTCTTCCTAAGCAAAATCATCTGTGGCTTCCAGTTTATCTGCTCTTCCCTGCAATGCTCCTTTATTTCCTCACAGTTCTGTTTGAGGCTTCTCTCCTTTTCCGCTCTACACACCCTTTCTTAGTAAGCTCAGCTTCTGTCACACGGTCTTCAGTTTTCCCCTATGTACACTGGATGCTCTTGTAGCCACCAGCCTTGTGTGAACACTGACGTAACAAAGTAACATAAAATAAGAATTCATTCAGATAGCAGTCACACTAGCCACATTTCAAGTCCTCAAAAGACACATGTGGCCAGTGGCTATCCTGCCAGTGAGTACAAATACAGAACACTTCTTTTTTGTCACCATAGTAAGTTCTATTAGAAAATTCTTTTATGCTAATGACTTCCAGGTAGATCTCTAGTCCAGACATCTTTCTTGAGCCTTAGACTTTAGTCATCTATTGAATATCTCTGTCTGGGTTCTCTTTAGGCCTCACAGACTGTTTCTACCAAATTTCTTCTTTCTTGGAAGTTAAACTGAGGGCTGCAATACAGAGATAAGGAATCTCCTCTGTATTCCTTATCATGTGGAGAGCCATCAAGAATTGTGACTGTTCCCAGGTGGTAAATTTCAATATTTAGAGTTCTTTAAAATAAGGAACACTTCCAGTTACATTTGACAATTTCCATGTTGAATTGTTTCTTGCAGTGACCTTGTGACACACGCCATTCTCTCCCATTACCTCTGCCCCCAAATTAATTTCACATACTGAATGCAAAACAAGGCTCACAAAGAAAGCTTTGTGCTAGAAATTCCACAGATTGCTTAATTGACACTCCCCAATCTTCCATTTATTTGGATTTCTAAATCAACAGAATTGGACTACAAATTAAGTCATTAGTGCAAACAATAGAAAATGAGGTCAGGATTATTAGGAGAAGAATAGACAAGGAGGTGAATTGATCCACAGTTGGATATACAGGTTGATCCCTGAAACTCGGTAAAAGTAGGTCAACTTTTCCCCTTTCTCTTAATTACATGCCCGCAAGCTTTCTTCCTTCAGATGTGGAAATCGTGGGGCTTATTGCTACGCAGTGTAATTATGTTGCCATATCTGATCCTGTCCATTTCTGAAATGAAATAAACACTAGAAACTAGTCACATTACCAAGTGGAACCACCAAATTACATTCATTAAGGCATTGTTCAGTTAGAAAATGCAATCCTCCAGTGACCCCAGGAAAGCAAAAATTCAGTTTACAATTAAGGATTTCTGGTACTCACTAAGTATACATACTATTTTTGAAAGAATGCGTGATTTCTACTTCTGTCAAAGAGGATCTAGATCTGGAAAGGGCTTGAATAAAAAATAATTACACTTTGTAGAGAAGCTGAATTCACCTTGATCCAAATCAGGTGAGTAATTAATAATTATCCATCCTAATGTAGTATAATGATCCTTTGGATTTATAATTATAAATCTTCAGGAGAGTCTGTTTGATTTTAAAGTAGCAGAAAAGTAACATGCAATTCTCATTTTATTCTCTACAACATACAGAACAGTTCTATACTGAATTACTAGTGTTCCACTATTATCATCACTTCTCAGGCATTTTGAAATATCGCCTCCTCTCTAGTTCAATATACAGGTCCTGTTGTCAGTTTTAGCTTCTCTTCCTACCTTCCACGGCTCTAAAATGATCTAGCACTTATTGGGCCAGCAAAATGTCTGCCTCCTTCCATAAGCTTCTTTCCAAATTTCTCCAGAAGGCCTTTTCCTGCCCAGTGTAAACAATGAGGAATAATTTCAGCTCAGTAACTCGATGGCCAGAGAGACCACTGCTACTCTTGCTTGTCCCATGTGGGCCTGTCCACTACACTGAGCATCATATACATTTGACTGTTTTATCAGATCATTGTGTCACTAGATGGGGTCCAGTGAGGTTCACAAGTGTGGAGGAGGGGAACCGCAACCCCTATCAGCCCTAAGGTGGATAGGTTCACTGACTTCTATCACACAGATAGATAATTTTGAAGACATTTCAACGAAAGCCATAAAGAGGTTTATTAGGCAGAATTTAAATATAGGAACTCAGGGCGATTAGAGTGTGAGCCCTCAGAACACAGAGGTACATTGTGGCTTAGCAGTGGGTATATTTACATGATCTTGGGTTGTGCTCAGGATTCTAGGATGTGTTTTCTGTTGTCTGCAAGGTTATCCTTTCTGTTGTTGGCAAGGTTGTTTCCTGCTTTTGAGGATGATATTAGAAGGAAGCCCAATTTACAAATAAGAACCATGGGCCCAGCTCACAGTTTATGGTGGTTTTCCCTTGAGGCTCTTAGGAATTTGTTTTTAGAGTAAGGCTCTTATAAGAGAAGAAAGAAAGAAAGAAAGAAAGAAAGAAAGAAAGAAAGAAAGAAAGAAAGAAAGAAAGAAAGAAAGAAAGAAAGAAAGAGAGAGAGAGAGAGAGAGAGAGAGAGAGA
>PVIC010010309.1:0-43697 GCA_004025085.1 Thryonomys swinderianus | reverse complement strand
AAAAAAAAAAAAAAAAAAAATTAGTCCTCCATCCATCAGTGAACAATTTCTCAAAAGAAAGCAACTATATTATAATAAGTTAGAATCATAGTGTGTTTAGATCAGAATGTAAACAACCCCTTAGATTTGTCGTGTGATGCCTACTGAAGCTAATTCATCAGTGAGCTGGTCCTGGTGGCTCTGCCTTTAGTATCACCACTCTGGAAGAGTGAGGCAGGAATATACAAGTTTGAGCCTGCCCTGGGGAACTTAGCAAAACCCTGTCTCAAAATCTAAAAAGTTAAGGGCAGAAGGTGTGTAGTTCAGTGTAAAGGTCCTGGATTCAATCCCCCATACTGGGAAAAATATGATAATTTATCAGCTCTCTGGAAGAATACTGAAACTGGCCCAGTGATTGTTCTGGAGAGTTAAATTGTGACCAAGGTACAAAGTAGACAAGAAACACTTTGTTTTGCTAGGTCTATGCATTACAGGTTGAACATACTGTAAATTTTACAGGGCTGGAGATTTAACTTGGTGGTTCTGGTGCCTTCCTTGCAAGCACAAGGTACCTGATTTGATCCTCAGTAATCACATAGAACAGTGATGGGCGTGATGACTCACACCCAGCAGTAATCAGTACCACATACCACAGTCCCAGGCCTGGTGGCTCATGTCTGTCATCCCAGCACTCAGGAGGCAGAGGCAAGAGGATTGCTGAGTTTGAGGCTTGCCTGGGCTACATGGTGAGCTCAGGGCCACCCTGAACTACAAAACAAGATCCTGTCTCAAAAAAAAAATTTTTTTTTTACTTTAACATAGTCAGAGCTATTCCAGGAGGTAAATATCATAAATTTTTCATTGTCATTAAGGAAAAACAATTGGTTTTGAAACAAGTGGTATGGAAAAACAATTCCTAATAGTTTAATCACATTGGTAAATATTGATCAGACACTTTAACATCAGTTAGTACCTTTTCAGTACACAAAGTCACTTCTAAAAATTGTTCTGTTTTTGAAATTACTGTGGGAGAGGAAGGTAAAGAAATAAATTACAATGGTGGCTCACACGTGTAATCCCAGCACTTGGGAGGCAGAGGCAGGAGGATTAGTGTGAGTTTGAGGCTAGCCTAGGCTACATAGTGAAGTTCAGGGCCAGCGTGAACTATAAAGTGAGACCCCCATCTTAAAAAACTTAAAAAAGAGAAATAACAAAATAGGAAATAGTGAAGAGTACCCACCGTTCTGTGATTTGACCAAGTCTCAAGCTAAGGTTAAACCTTAAATAATAGCAGAAGTAACTGCAGTGACCTTCAAATCTTAGATCTAGACCATAAAAGTGTCCCCTCCTCCGAAACCGGCCGTGACTGCTGAGCACACGAGGGCAGCACTGCAGCGCCTGAAGGATCCCTGCTGCGAACTCTGGGGCTCAGGGGACTGCGGGTAGAATAGTGGGAAACAAGAACAGCACAGTGAAATGTGGAGAGCACTTATCTCTTCCTAGTTTAGGATGATACTAAAGCAGCTTTGTTTTTCATTCCTAAATATACAAAGCATATTATCCATGGTAAGTGTTAAACATAATATATTATTTGCTACTGTAATTTTAGTTGAGGTGATTTTGGTGCCTAATTGAGTGGGTTGGCTTTTTTCCAGAATGGAGTCACTAGTTCCACTTGTACAGAGTTTAAAAAGACGGATGGAAGTGCCAGACTACGAAATGGTAAATATTTATGTATAAAACTGATTCTTTTTTAAGGCAGGTTTTTGACAATAGTTTTCTTTTTGTTAAAATGGTATGTTTTTATTTGTGTTCCTAAAGTCTAAATGAATGACTAACAAAGAAGTAAGTGAAATAATACAGGTTTTAGAAAGCAGAACACTGAAGTTGTTTTCTGGGAAAAACATGCTTTTCTCCATTTTATGTGTGATACAAAAATTGTATTCTTTTTTTAACGTTGACAGATCTCTCTCCTCCAGAGAAGAATTAAGTCCAGAATTTCTAGTTATTCATTTCTTATTGATTCCAGATAACACTCCTTTTGTTTTTTCTTCTTTCCTTGAAAAGTATTCTTATTCTTCTTTTTTTTTTTTTTTTTTTTTTTAGTTTTTGAGACAAGGTCCCACTTTGTGGTTCAGGCTGGCCCTGAGCTCACTATGTAGCCCAAATTAGCCTTGAACTCACAGCAATCCTCCTGCCTCTGCCTCCTGAGTGCTGGGATTACAGGCTAGATCCCACAGCCAAAGAAAAGATTAAAACATCTCTGACTGAAGAAAAAGAGGCAACAAGTGGCAGAGCAGTCAAAGGTCTTAGCTCTTGGCATAAAATCTGAGTAAAGTCACTTGAACTTTTAAGTTCCAGTTTTCTTCTCTGAAGTACTGGGTAAAATGGAAAACAGTAAAACAAAACCAACCAATCCAAACAACAAAATATAGCTTCAAAGATTATAATCTAAAAGTAAAAGAAATTATGATTACAAGCATCTTTGGCCACAGGATTCAGATTACTATTGATAGGGAGCTGACATACTCAAAATATAGCAGCCATTCCTCTCCTTTTAGTTTCCACAATCAAGAATTTTCAAAGAAGTCCAAAGATTTAGATCAGTGATTCTGGCATTTGTCTGGCAAGCCCAAGGTCCTGAGTTCAATCCTGGGTACCACATACCACAATGCTGGGCCTGGTGACTCCCACCCACTAGCAATCAGTACCACATACCACAATGCAGGGCATCATGGCTCATGCCTGTAATCCCAGCACTCTGGAGACAGAGGCAGGAGGATTGCTGAGTTCGAGGCTTGCCTGGGCTACATAGTGAGCTCAAGGCCAGCCTGAACTACAAAGCGAATCCCTATCTCAACAAAAAAAAAAAAGACAAAAAACAAGATTAAGTTAAGTAAACCCATAATCAAAAAATCATGAATTAATAATACTAGAAAAGCAGGCCCAGATGAATGTGTAGGCCAGTTCTACCAAAATTTCAGAGAGCAGGTAACTTCTATGACTTAAAAACTATTAAGGACAAGAACAGTTCCATCCCACTAAATAATTAAAAGATTACTTGAGTTCAATCCCTGGTTCCACAAAAAAAAAAAATTAAAAGTTTTGTCAGCAGGGCCATTACTGATTAAAGAAACTTTAAAATCAGCCATGTAATTTTTAATTATTTTATTTCCAGGTTCACCAGGCTGGTCTAACCTGTGATTATTCAGAACTTCCTCACCATATCAGCACAGAACAAGAAATTGAGCGTCTTATTCAGTCTGTATACTGTTTACTGAAAAAATTACCAAAACCTACTCTTGTGACAATTGCAAGGTAAACATAGTAGTCAGAGCAAGGACCCACCAAAGATGCCCACATTCCAATCTCTAGAACGTGTGACTGTGTTACCTCATAGAGTGAAAGGGACTGACTGGTTATGTAGTTAACTGAAGGGTTTAGAGGTGACATATCTGCATGAGCCTGGTACGCAGAACATTGAGTTCACCAGAGGTCTAATAGGTTACTTCCTTACATCAGAAATACTTGTTTGAAGGACGAGGCTATTTCTAATTCCTTCGAAAAGATTTCTGGGCCACTCTTCTCAGACCATGTCCCAATGGTTTTCCTCACTCCAGTTCAGACCCAGGTGACATGGATCACGTGAGTTCACATCTTAATCCAGCTGTAGGTGACAGTAGTATTGTAAGGGCCCATTATAAACCAGGTTGTCCTGGTCAGATCTAGGAAGACTCCCAAGGTGCAGATTCCACCCCATCCTGTTCCTTCCAGCCTAAGAAACAGTCCCCTCACAGCATGTCCTGCATTTTATTTTTGACCAAGCCATGGACCCTTTGTACTTATTGTTTTAGAAGCAGAACCCTTTTAGCTGGAAAGCCCCCTACTCTTGCATATAATGGTAGAAGAAGAAGAAAGATGTCTGGCCATCGAGATCATAGGCCCCCATATTCTGAAATGAACTCTCCCTCTCGGGGAAGATTTAGAAATGAAACTATTAAGCACGAAGCACGGGATTTCAGACCTGTCATCTGTGCGAAATAGCTAGGTAACCTGACACAAGTGGATCCCTTTTTGCTTTAAGATCCCTTTAAAAGGGCCGGAGGATTAGCTCAGTGGTTCCAGTGCCTCCCTCGCAAGCACAAGGTCCTGAGTTCAATCCCCGGTAACCACATACAATGCTAGGTGTGGAGACTCACGCCCACCAGCAATCAATACCGCATACCACAGTGCCAGGCGTGGTGCCTCGTGCCTGTAATCCCAGCACTTGGGAGGCAGAGGCAGGAGGATTGCTGAGTTCGAGGCTTGCCTGGGCTACATAGTGAGCTCAGGGCCAGCCTGAACTACAAAGCGAGACCCTGTCTCAAAAAAAAAAAAAAAAAAAAAAAAAAGATTTCTTTAAAGGCATGATAGTTATACCCTATTTTATAGAATTGGTGAGAAAATTCAAGAGTGTAAAGCACCTGGACTTACAGGGTGAACATTTAGTAGCATTCAACCATCATTCCAGAATTCAGCTCACCTACATTTCAGTTTCACCCTGCAGGCTAACTTGCAGGCCTTTCCTGTCTGCACAGTATCCTATTTAAAGTATATTTTTCTTTTGCTTTCTCTTGCCTCTAGGTCAAGTCTGGATGATTACTGTCCTTCTGAACAAGTCGATACCATTCAAGAAAAGGTCCTTAAAGTGCTGCACTCCCTCTACGGGGCCCTGGACACCCACCTGGTGTATTCAGAAGAGTCTTCCCCAGCATGAAGCAGACAATACATTAAGCTTGCATTACACCTTGCTGTAGTAACCAGGTTTACATTAACTTATTTGTAAATGAGTCTTCCAGAGAACACTTCTATACTCTCTCAGTTAAAATCTTTAAGATCGTTTGAATTTCTGAATATCATCAGTTATCAAATGATGGCAACTTTGTGTCTTCCAACTCCATTTGACAGAACTGTTGCTAAACCTTCTTCCTTCTATCATTGTCTCTACTTTTTGAGAGTTTTCCCCTCTTTTCCCTGTAGGTCTGTTGGACTGTATGAGATTCATTCATGTGTTTGTTTATTCACTCATCCAACTCATGTGTATCAAGCACTTATATGAGCCAGACATTATTAAATGTGCTGGATGTATGATGATAAATAGAGTGGACAAAGTGCAGCCCTCCTGCGGAGACCCATAAAAAATAATTATAGGGGGGCCAGAGGGTTAGCTCAGTGACTCCGGCGCCTGCCTCGCAAGCGCAAGGTCCTGAGTTCGATCCCCGGTAACCACATATAATGCTGGGCATGGAGACATGCCCACCAACAATCAACACCGCATACCACAATGCCAGATGTGGTGGCTCACGCCTGTCATCCCAGCACTCGGGAGGCAGAGACAAGAGGATTGCTGAGTTCGCGGCAGCTTGCCTGGGCACCATAGTGAGCTCAGGGCCAGCCTGAACTACAAAGCGAGACCCTGTCTCAAAAAGCAAAAAAAATAATAATAATTACAGGTTGTAAACAGTGTCACAAAAGAAAGGATAACCACAAACATGTCTTAGGCATACTCCTAGTACTGAGAGTACTTGGCCTTATGGGAAGATAAACATTCTTAAAAAGTTATTACAAAAAGAAAAAAATAACTCTTACCAGTCCATAAAAATATTATAAGAAATCTACCTTTTTTGAGACAGGCTTTCACTGTAGTGCTGAGTTCAGCCTTGAATTCACTATGTCACCCAAGCTAGCCTTGAACTGGGGGCAATCCTCCTGCATGCCTAAGCCTCCTTGGAACACTGAAATTATAGGCTTGAGCCACCATTCCCAGCTTCTAGCAATGCTCTTATTAAAGAGACCCAAGTAAGTAGGTGTGACTGTCTTAGTTAGTTTTCTCATTGCTGAGGCAGTACCCAACACCCACATATCAAAGGTGGAAAGGTTATTTCAGCTGACAGTTTGCAGAAGTTTTAGTCCATGTTGGCTGCCTTCAAGGTAGGGTGGCATGACAGAGGCACTGCAAGCAAGAAACAGTCCATGGCAGAACAGGCTGGAAGTGATGGCAGCGCCAGTAACCAGCAGCATTGAGCTTCCCTTTCTTTTTACCCTGTGCAGGCTACAAGCCTTTTTTGGATAGTGCCACCCACAACCAAGGTGGAGCTTCCATTATCCACAGCTATATCTATTCTGAATCAATTCCATTATCACACACCTTAATTCCAGTATCACACACCCTAATGTACCCATGATCTGCCACCTCCCAAAAGCCTCACCTGTGAGCCCACAAGACCTTATGAAAGTGTCTAGGTACAAGCCCTAACAATGACCAAACAAAGTTACTTCCCCTTTGGCTTTTTGTTGGTTTGTAATTGTTGCTAATTAAAGAAGTCCTTGGGGTTTTGTGCTTCCAGGTGGTCATGTGGTTCTTAATTATTATAGGCCCTGATTCCTCTTTATTAGCAGTCTCAGTTGATGATTTTTTTAAGATAAACCAGCTTTTTTCTTTAATTCTGAACTTGATACAATGTCACATGCCTATAATCCCGTCTACTCAAGAGGCTGAGGCAGGAAGATCACAGCAAGACCCTTTCTGAACCTAAAAAAGCCACTGGGAACATGTAGGTTTCATTTCCTCAGTAACACCCCCTGCACACACAAAAAGTTTGATACTGACCTACATAAATACCTTCCACATGACTGTCTTCCATTAGCCTTCACAGAGTATAACTGAATACAGTGGGTTCACCCTTTGGTGATTGCAAAGCCAATAACCAAAGATTACAAGCAGGAGATTAAAAAATAAAATGAAGAAAAGTTGTTACTTTGAGCCAGGAAGGAGAGCATGGGGGTATTGTCCAGTGCAGCGTCCCTCCCCAACAAAAGCCGGGGGTTCTGTGGGAGAAAACCATTCTTGCTCCCCCTGAAGAGATGTGTCACCCACATGGAGAGGTGGGGGCCGTATTCTTCCCAACCCCATCCCCACCTGAGGATTGAACCCAGGACCACACGCATGTCAGACAAGCTCTACCACAGCTCTGTGTCCCCAGCCCAAGCTGGAGTATTCTTGCACAGGTGTAGTTAAAGATTGTGCTTCATCTCGTGCATGTTTGCAAGTATATCAAGCGAGGTTCACTCTTGGCCATCCAGAAGAGTGACTGGCAGCTTGGGCTGGTTTAAAACAGTTCTGAGTGTCTTGCACTTTTCTTCTGGGACCTTTATATGAAAAAAACAAGCAGAGCAGGAGCAGGTTGTTCCCCCACTTGCACTGCCAGCAGGTTTTTAACCCTGTGAGTTCCTGCCTAACAGCTGAACCATGTGAGTTAAGGAACTTCCTGCTCTACTTGCCAAAGCCCCTGCCTTTTTGTGCGGTACCATTTTAACTCCCTATTAACTTTTTTCCTTGAAAGCAAAAGGCAACATAGCATGTAAAGAAAAAAACAACAGCCATCCACCTGAACATAGCATTTCATTTGGCGTGGAGCTTTCCAGCCTTCTGCATGTGACCTGCAGCCCTGTTCATAGCCAAGAGCATAGTGTGTTGTCCTGTCTGGCTTGTACTTTGTGGTTGATACTGTCAAGGACACACTGCTATTGTCACTCACTAGATGGCACCAGACTCCATTTTTGAAATGATTGGCAGTGAATTCTTGTCACCTAGTCACCTCCACAGACTGACAGTACAAATGCTTATTTGTGTTTAGAGGAGCACAGCACACTGAGTGACCTTCCTGCTTCTTGAAACACTATGCCAGAAAGTTATGTTCTTATAACATCAGAATTGCAAAATTGTACTATTAAGTTTCAAATTTGGAACATCTCTGTTGAGTTCTATAAGTGAGGTTTATTTTTATGAGTAAATTATTTTGTGTTCTAAAAGAAATTAAAAAGTGTGTTTTGAAGTTATTTAAAAGACTAGAAATGGAACAGCACAGGTGGCGTCCAATCTCAGTGTTGAGGTCGCTGATTTTGAGCTCTTAACCTGATGCGTCCTGGTAACTGGCTGAATAAGTAGTATCAGTTTCTTTTATTGGAGACTCAAATTTTTTAGGTCTCATGTTTGTGACATCCTTGAAGAATAAAATTCTGCCACTACTTATTTACTAAAATCAAATTACCAAATTATATCTGCTCATTCCAAAATAGGAAGCTATGTAACCAAGATAGCCTTCCCGTGTGTTGTGAGTGCCGGTGAGGGAATGAGAGAGTGCACATACCGGAGGCGCCGGACCATGGGATTTGAAGACTGAGCTCCATGTAAGTGTGGGGCGTAAGTCTGATTCTTGATAAATACACACGTCCCAGCAGCTGGCGGGCAGGGTTGGGGTGATTCCAGCCTGGATATTTTCTCTTTCAGCTCAGAATTTTCTCTCTTCAGATGTCTGTTTTCCATAGACATCTGTCTTTGTGTGTCCTGGGTTCTCAGAGAGCTCTGAATTGTCATTCCTCATATGGAATCATTCCTGGTCTTTGTTTTGACTCAGCAGCAGTGGCCCTGGGTCTCTTGAAACAGACATGATACTGCCAGGAGTGTAGTCAGTGCTGGGTTTCAGGAATGGACATGAAAGATGTTCTTCACCGAGTATCCAAAGAGAAAGCACTTTAGCTGAAAAGCCAGATGTGGTGGACACACCTGTAATCCCACATCACAGGAGGCTGAGGCAGGAGGATCCTAATGAGTTCAAGGCCAGCCTGAGCTTTACAGGGAGACCCTTTCTCAAAACTAAAGTACTTTAAAAAAAAAAACTAAAGTATTTTCATCAAACTTGAACAGGTTTTTCTGGCTATCTTTCAGGATGCTGGAAATACACTGCTCTCAAAGTGCACTGATCAGCCTTTTCATTTGTTTAAAGTGTATAACATTACACATATATAAATCTTTGTATAGTGATATGTTTACCATGGTCAGATAGATGAGATGTCCGTCCCACGTGGCCTGCCTGTGTCTCCGTGTGCGTGCCCAGCAAGAGCACCTGAAATGCAGCTGAATGCCCCTGAACTTTGCACCTCCCTGCAAAGTTCCCAAGTGCAGTACAGTATTGTCAGCTCTGCCCCTGTTGCCCATTGGAGCTCATCCCGGATGTCTCCAGCTTTGTTTCCGTCGATCCCAAATCTTCCTACTTCCTCCTCTGCCTTGTTTCTAGTAACCATCATTTTTCCTGTACTGGCTATATTTCCTGTACTTTTTGGCTTTTAGCTTCTACAAATAAGGGAGGCATCAGCTCTGTAAATAGTACAGTACACATTGTATTTTGCTCAAAGGCCTTTTACATCTACAGCATAGTTCTGCTGCTGTTGTGCTTGTTTCTCTTTTTCTTTTTCTCTGTTTTTTGTTTTTGTTTTGTTTTTGTTTTTGTTTTTTTGAGACAGGATCTCACTCTGTATTTCAGGCTGGCATTGAATTCCACATGTAGCCCAGGCTGGCCTCAAACTCTCAGTGCTCCTGCAGCCTCGGCCCCCAAGGCATGCGTCACCACACCCCCCCGCTGAGTTTGTTTCTCAGCTCGTCACCCCTGGGCTGCCTGTCTGTTGTGTACTTCAAGCTGCAGCTGTGTCCCAGGATTCCAGAGGTCAGCACTGCATTCTCCCTCTCCTGTCACCCCAAGTTCAGCGGAGATCGTGTGGACCGGGGCCCTGAACCTGACACACACAGGGTCTCTGAGCAGTGGCTCTCCTGTCGCCGACCTGAAGGCTGCATCCTGTGTGCCAGCAAGTGTGGGTCCTGTTGTGCAGAAGTCAGGAGGCCACTGCAGAGGCTAAGACAAGGCTATGGCCATGAAGCCACTTCCCGTGAGTCAGCCACCCTCCACCTGTGGCATCCACACACATCTGATCTCAAACACCTTCCCACAGCAGCGAGGTTCCAGAAGCCTGTCTGTCAGCCAGCAGCTGCTTAAAACCCACAGCCCTGTTCACAGCAGATCCATCCCAGACTAAGCCAAGGAGTTTCAGAACTGAAATATTTAATCACAGGTTCTGGAGGCCCATTGCCTGCCCCATTGTGCCCTTCTCTGTGTCCCAGCTGTGTAACCTCTTAGACCTCAGCTCCCCCTTTTATGATGATTGAGGGGAGTATGCTGGTACATACCAGCAATCACAGCACTCAGGAGGCTGAGACAGGAGGATTACCACAACTTCAAGGCCAGACTAGGCTATCTAGTTAGACCCTGTGTCCAAAACACCCCCCAAATAGAGAACTCATCAGGATACTGTGATGACTAACACACCCTTCACATAGGGGTCATTCAGTAAACTTGGCCATTTCCAAACTCAGCCCGACTTGGAGCAGCCTGTGCTAGCTGTACAGATCAGCTGCACCATCTGCCTCTCTTCCGAGTCCTGACACCTTATATACAAATTCTCACAGTAGATACATGAGTAACAGAACGTCAAGATGAAATACGTTTATTCAAAGTAGGTAGGTCCTTGCCCATAAGAAATAAAGGAAGCCAGATGAAATTGCCCACACCTATAATCCCAGCACTCTGGGAGGCTGAGGCAGGAAGATAGCAAGTTTGAGCTCAGCCTGGGCAACTTAGCAAAAAATAAAAATAAAAAAAGAGCTGACAGTGAAGCATTGTGCAAAGACCTTACATCCAACCCACAGTACAAAAAGGAACAGAGGGGACAGAACAGAGGCCTTTAACCAAGTTTCTCTTAATTTAGAACTTCTTGTTATAGCCGATTCTTCGCTCACGCTGTTTAACCCTGTATTCATGTGCAGAGGGCCAGGTGTTCTGTGATCTGCTCCAGTGGGTTAGATCTGTGGGTTCCACCGTGCTGTGTGAGCACAAACTAAAAACACATAGACTTTGAATTTCTGCCTAAAAGTCAAAATCTAGTACTTGATTCTCCTGTCCAAAAGTTGTATATGAACTTTGATCCTAAACGTGCACTGCTCTTTTTTGGCTTTGCGTATTGCTGAAGGGAGACCCTGCTCATCACTCCTGTGCTTTCCTTCTGCTTTCTGTTTCAGTTCAGGCCTCATGTAGCCCTTTTGCCCTCCCCTGGGTGAAGAGTGAACGGAGAGAATTGCAGGCTGCCTTTTTGAGGAAGCTTGTGTTGCTCTGCCTTTCCTTGCAGCGGGTGTGTGAGAGCTGAGCCCCAAGAAGAGGCTACTGCTTCCCCCTTGGTGCCAGCGGATGGCAGCGCCTACCTCGAGGATGCCACATGAGGGCGCTGTTGACATTGTGACCAGGACGCCGTGTCCTCCAAAGCCGATTTCCTCAGTAAGATGTGTGCTATTGCCATTTGCCTGAATACCTGTGTCATTCCTGAGAAACCCAGTGGAGGGTGGTGATGATGTGTACTGGGCTTCTGCAAACCCCAATGTGACAACGTTTGCTTGTTAGATTATAAAACTTTTATAATAGTTTCAAGTGGTGTAAAAATTATATAAAATAGTTTGAAAACTGTACAGATTGAACAGAATTGGAATTCTAATGAAAAAGGAGGAAATCCCCTGACAAACTCAAGAACAAGGGAACAGTGGTAGCAAAGCCAATTCTGCCATCTTATATCTTCTTTGATAGTTGAACCAGCTGGTCACACTTGATCTGGGCTAGACGAATGGTGTCACATGCTAGGCATCACCTGTCCTCATGTCAGAAGATTGACAGCAGGTACCAGCTTCACCATGTTCATGTTTCAAACGACGAGTACCAGACACAGGGCTTGGCCTGGTCTCATGTCAGGCTCAGGAGCTGCCGCTCTGTGCCCATGGTCAGCAAGTCCCTTTTATTGGCAGCTTAGACCCCAGTTGTTGTACAGCCTCATTGCCACCCCCTGGCCTTACATCTCAAGACGTTTTCTCAGAATAAAAAAGGCAATAGGTGTTGTTCAGCACTGCCTGGGTTCAGTCCTCAGTACCCTGGAGGAAATAACCCAGGTTAAGTAGGATAAGCCAAACATATTTGGTTCTACTTACATGAATTACCTAGAATAGTCAAATTATCCTACAAAAAGTAGAATAGAAATTACCTTCAGGGTTACTATTCAGGGTATAGGGAGTCATTGTTTGATAGTTACTGAGTTTGGGATGAAGAAAAAGCCTTAGAACTAAAGGTGATACTTGTGCAACATTATGAATAAAATGGTAACACTTATGAAAATATAATGTGTGTATATGCACTGATAAATGTATATTAACAAAACTCAATATAGTTTGATTTGAAATATATGTTTAATCATAATAAGTAGATATTTGTCTGCATCTCCCAGAGTCTATATCCTGTCACTAACCACAAAATGTTTTGGAAAACCTGTCATTGAGAAAATGAGGGATCTCCCAGATGGGCTTGGTGTGACCCGTAGAGTGAGTAGGGTTTTGTGGACACTGGGAAAGAGAAGGAAGAGGGTGCTGGCCTTTCCACACTGAAAGAGTGCCGCCCTCTTTGCTCTTCCCACAAAAAAGGAACACTGTCCCCAGAGGATCTGGGGAATGCTACAGGCTGAGGAGAATAGAATTGAAGAGAAAAAACACGTCACCAACATAAAAGAAAAAGAAAGGGCCATCACTACAGACCTGAACATGTTATCTCTATGCAATGAAGTAAAGTAAAAAAGAAGAGTTCCTTGAAAAACACAACAAGCTGATACAAGAGAAATTGAAAATCAGAATAACTGCATGTTCATTTTAAAAGTTTCATTGACAATCAGAAGATTTCCTCCAGTAAAAACTTCAGACCCAGATGGTTTCCCTTGGAAGTTCTACCAAACATTTACGGAAGAAATAATATTAATTTATACAGACTCTTTTAGAAAATGGAAACTATTCCCAACTCATTTTATAAAGCAATAGAACCCTGCCAAAAACTTGGCATACACTACAGGCAAAGAAAATTGGAAAGCAGCCTGTCTCATGATGCAGAAATCCTGACACAATGTTAGCAAGTTGACAGAAGCAGTACATAAGAAGAAAGGCTAATCCATACTAACTAGGTTTTATTCCACAGAAGCAAGCTTATAACATCTGAAAGTCAATTGATGCTATTTGCTACATTAGCAGAAATACAAAGGAAAAACCACATCATCTTGATAAATACAACAAAGCCTTTGACAAAATTCAATACCTATCATGATTTAAAAACCAAAATCTCTTAGTAAATTATGATTAGAAAGGAATTTCTTGATAAAAGATATCAAAACCATTTAACAGTGAAATACAGAATTTTCCCCAATTCTGGCAATGATGCTTTTACCACTTCTACTCAGAATTATTATTTGTAAAAAAAGGTAGGCCAGGCATGGGCACAGAGCTCCATCCCCAGTCATTTTTCTTTTTTAAGACGGGGTCTTGGTAAGTCATTAAGTTGCTCAGTCTGAAATTTGTTATCCTCCTGCCTCAGCCTTCCAAAGTGCTATGATTATAGATGTGTGCTGCCATGTCCAACAAAACCATTACCATTTTTGAAGCATTAAAATTGAGGACCCCAGATGTAGCTCAGTGGTGCCACACCTGCCTGGCAAGCACAATATCCTGACTCTGATTCCCAGTACCAGAAAAAAAAATAATAAAACAAAGTTCACAAAATACAAATTTAACAAAAGATGCATACAACTTTTGCAATGAAAACTGGTTTATATAATTATATATAATGCCAAAACTTAAGTTGTAATTTACCAACTGATGTCTATTAAAATAATTTTGTAAGGAGCATCTTTTTGAGGCCCGTTGATACTTTCATGAAGCCTTCAAGCTGAACAAGAACCTTTTGTGCCCTCGGTGAACTTGACTTACTGCTAATTTGAACTAATAGTTGGCAAAAGTGTTTATAACAGAACAACAAATGCTCCATTATTCTGGTTTTCCTTCATCCTACCTAGGCCAGGCATTCCAAAGCCTCTGTGGCCCATGGACTGGTATCTGTCCGTGGCCAGTCAGGAACCAGGCCACAGAGCAGGAGGAAAGCCTCAGGCTGGGGAAAAGAGTTTTGTTTTTACAGCCGTCTCCCATGTCACAGGACTACCAGCAGTAGTGTCTCGTAAGCCGAACCCTCCTGTGAACTGCCCGTAGGAGGGATCTGTCTCCATTGTGTGTTCCTTGGAATTCTGCTGAAACCATCCTTCCCACCCCACACCCGGGACACCTGGAAAACCTCTCCTGGAAACCAGCCCTTGGAGCGACAGAAGTTCGGGCCGCCGACCTGCAGCGCTGGTGTGTCCTAGAGGGTCTTGCTTGTCAGGAGACTCCTCCAGGTGGTTCAAAGTCCTGCCCATTATCTGGGGATTTTGTAATTACTGTCTTCCAGGGAGGGGCTGGATCCAGACCTTGACCTTCTGCCCAGGGAGGAGAATGAGGCCTGTAGTTTCTCATTGATGGTGTTGGCCTTCAGAAGGATCCTCTTTTTGCAAGTCTTTCAAGGGCTGGCCCTATCTATCTGCCTACATATGTCTAGCTGGCTTTTCTACCTATAATAACACCACCACTCGGGCACTGCAGGTGGCGAGGGGAGGAGCTGGTATGGAGGCTGGTGTGTGCTTCCAGAGTGGAGGAGTGCACTGGGCAGCAGTGGGCGGAGCAGCTCCCCAGAGGGCCTCACCCAGACTTTCCTCTCACCCCGGAACTGAGCGTCCAGTCCTCCCTTTCCTGTTGTCCCATCGTAAGGGAATTGGGGCAGTGAATAGGATTCAGAGCATAAGGAAGGAAATCATCCATTTTCCGGATGGTGCTTCCAGCCTCAGGAAAGGCTTTTGCAGCAGAAAAACCCACTGCCGGTAACCTTCTAGAGTTTGGCTAGACTCGCAGTGCTTGTTTTGGAGTTTCTAAACCTCCATTAAGGGAAGTATACTACAGCTGCTTTCTTATCAGTGTCCTTCGACACAGGGTCTTACTCTAGCCCAGGCTGGCTTCAGATTTAAGGTGATCCTCCTGCCTCAGCCTGTGAATGCTGAGATCACAGGTGTGTGCATCACTGATGGCTGACGATGGCCTTAAAGAGAGAACAAAACCAGAATTCTGTTCATCTGATTGTGGGTAGGGGCTTCTGCTGACAGTGTGGGTCGCTTTTCCTCACAGAAATCTGTTCAGGGCATGTCTGGACGGCTGGCTGAAGAAGGAAGTCCCACCCTTGGTGTGGATGGCACCAGCCAGCAGCCTTGCCACCTGGATGGAACAAAAGGCCACGAAGAAGGAAGTCTCCCATTTAGTCGGCAATGCTCCTGTCCTGGCTGTCACCTTTGATGACCATCCCCGGCTTCAGCCCAGACTCTCCAGCCTTCCACTGCAGACCCTCTGTCTTCCTGGTACGGACTCACACCTAACTGCACTGAGCTCCAGACTTTTGACTTTTCACTGGATCCTCTGGTTCTCCAGGGCACAGATGACCCTTTTATGTTCTTGCACCCCGATTCTGTAGGCAGCTACTGTATTACCTTGTAAATCCCACATTTTTTTATATTAAATCTGTCCCTCTGGGAAACCCTAACTGATACACATATATATGACATTCCCAGACAAGTCAAGGAAAGTACTATAAAAAAAAAACCCAGAGTGCCGGGGTGGCTCACGCCTGTAATCCCAGCACTCGGGAGGCAGAGACAGGACGATTGCTGAGTTCGAGGCTTGCCTGGGCTACATAGTGAGCTCAGGGCCAGCCTGAACTATAAAGCGAGACCCTGTCTCAAAAAAAAAAAAAAACAACCCAGAGTTTCATACTTGTATTTTCTTCTAGTGTTTCATTAGCATAAGCTACCTAGTTTCAGCAGAAAAGAAAGATCCATGTTCACCACGCTCACCCCAAATGCCACTTTCCCAGCAGTCCGTCCAGCAGATGGGGTGCAGTGTGTCTTGCCCTGGCTGCTGGTGACCCACAGAAAGGGTGTTCACCTGCCCCAGTGATAGATGACACATGCCCCTTTCCTCTCCCTCTTCTCAGCTCCTTTTACCCCTCAGGAGGTTCCCTTGTTCAATTTTTATGAGCTTAATTCTGACTAGAGTATGAATGAAACCATTTGCCTGCCAAATTAAAAACCCTCTGTATTTATGTTATTTTGGCTTATACCTGCCTTTGTCAACTTGAGAGATTTTAAGGTTAATTTAGCATTATTTTATATTTAATAGGCTTTCTACTTAAAATCAATAGAGCATAAGTAAAAATTCATGGTGGAGATTATCCTTTTTTTTTTTTTTCCTGCACTAGAGATTGAACCCAGCGCCTTTACACTGAGCTACAAACCTCGCCTTTTTTTTTTTTTTTAAGACAAGATATTGTTAAGTCACTGCACTCAAACTTGTGATCCTCCTGCTTCAGCTTCCCAAAGTTCTGGGATTACAGACACACAGCACCATGTCCAGTTGACCAAGGTGATTTCTAAACATGTGATTAATGTTTTAGACACTGGCAAAGAGGTGTTTCTTTTTCTGTTCATCAACTCCAAGTTACAGAAAAGGACAGCTAAAGCTTCTCTTGGTATCTTTACCATTTAACTGACACAAAAAGCAGCATATTTGCCCCCACATAAAAAATTAATAAACTGTGGTAGAGAGAATATTCATGTCCCTCCCCCAAAGACACCCTCTTTCTAGGCTCCACAGAAATGGAATATGTTACAAAGAAAGGAAGAACGAAGGTTGCGACCAGTACACTGACTCAGGTGGCCCAGCGTGTCAGAGTGAGGCAGCGTGAGGAAGACTCACCCAGGCCACAGCTGCCTCTGGAGACAGTTGGGGGCCTCCAGCCAGAGGATGCAGGCTACCTCCTCGGGCTCAGCATGCAGACTTTCTCACTGTGGCCTTTAGAAGGAACACAGCCCACTGACACCCTGGTTTTAGCCCACTGGGACTCATTTCAAATTCATGACTTCAGGATAGTAACTTTGTGTTGTGTTTTCAGCCACAAATTTTGGTGATGTATTAACATAATGTTGAGGCTCAGAAAAGGACATTCATTCTGCTGAGCACTTTGAACTAAAGAAAATTGGAAGGCCCAGATCCTGGGATCCTCCCTATTTTTCCTTCCTCACAGTGCAGGGAGCTTTTCTCTGAAACTCTCTTATCTACTTCAAGACAGGACCTGCCAAAATGGAACACAAGTGCTTTGAATCCTCCTACGGAGACTTCATCAACCAAGGAAGATTAAACTCACCAGAGGAAGAGACTGACAATAAACACCACATCTGGAGCCCAGCAGACTTTGTCTGGGGCAGGCATTGGTTCCACAGGCCATTCGCCTCCACTAAAAGTCACTCACGCCCTATAGATTGCCTCCAGCTCCCCCACTCCCCTCTACAAAGTCAGCTGCATACGTTTCTGAATTCCCTTGTCACTGGGCACTCGCCTTCCTGTGACGCCCCTGCGAACATAAGTAAGTCTGTATATGTTTTCTCCAGATAATTTATTGACAATTTAAGCAAATTTAGAGAATCAAACCTTCAGAAAAGAGAGGGATTCCCAATGTGTCTGTTGCAAAAGGAAACTACTACAGAATCTCTGTTCATTGTTAAATCACATAATTGAGTAGTTTGGACACAAGATGGCACTAGCCTACCAGATTTATCAAAGGAGCTCTGTCACTTCTGTGATACCAATGTATTATGGAAGGCGGTGATTTATTTCGTCTAGTAAATTTTTTTAAGTTATCCCATCACATTTTCCTTGCAGTCTCTTCAATATTGTTGGCCATTCATTTAGATTAACCTTTGCTGAATTTTTAAATTGATTCCTGACAATGACTGTTCTATAAAAAAGTTGAACTAACTAGGAGTTCATAAACGCCACCAAAATATGTGCCACAGGGCTAGGACATTTTTGTTCCCAGCACCTTGAACAGCAGTAACATCCTACAGCAGATGCTCAATAAATAATTGCATGAAAGAATGTCCTGTGTCCAATTTGCATATATAAATTGTTTGTCAAGTCTTTCTCACATTAACCTGAATAATCTGGAACTTGAAGAAAATCCTTTTCTCCAAGTTTTTCAAATTTAGCACTATTCATAGAGCACTCATTTATCCCAGTGTGCTTACAGTGCATTCTCTTTTGTGCTGAAGTGAAACAGCCGTTTCTTGTTGTGCAGAGCATGTCTCGCCTTCAGCCCAAGTGTGTCCAATTTTATCCCAACATCCCCAGGCTTCCTATTCACCTGCCATCACATGTGGGTGGTGGGGGAATCATGTGGTCAGGCAACAATGGCCACACACCTGGGGACACAGGCCTCTTGGTGCTCTGAGCCTTCGCTGTACCAGCCAGTGCCCTTGGTGCTTTGTTCTGGCTGCTCCCAATGTCATGGGGTGGGACGTGTTGTGTCCTGTGTCTTCTGTTTCCTGTCAAGGCCTCCACGTCACAGGGAGACAGGGCCATTTTGGGAAAAGTACCTTACTCTCATCCCTTTATAGTTCTTAATCAAAATTCTCTGTAACAAAAGAGATTAACAAATTCTTTTTTTGTCCTCCCCACCCCCCCCACCTTTTTTTTTTCTTTTCTTTTCTTTTTTTTGGAGACAGGATCTCACTGCGTTGCCAAGGCTGGCCTTAAACTTGCCATTCCCTGGCCTCAGCCTCCTGAGTGCTGGGATTAGAGCACTGTTTACTGGGATGAGCCACCACACTGGGCCTTAACAAGTAAACCTCTTATAACAGAAACAAACTAATGTATTAATGTGTATACTTTATCTGTGTATGTAGGGAAAAAACTCAAATGTGTGATCTTTAGCATAAATCTAAAAAAAAAATAACATTTTTGCAAATGGGAAGGGGATGAAGAAATGGGGAGAGGAAGAGAGCAGAGGGGGAAAGGGGTGAAAAGAGCTAAGAGGTATTATGTGTGTGTAGCAACTCCCCATGATGACTGTAATCATTATGTACTGCAAACATGCACTAATAAAAATAAACGAATTGCATCAGTCTTCTGGCTTTTAAAGATAGAGTCTCAGTATGAAATTAAAATTACGAGGAGCTAGAGATTTAGCCCAATGGTTCTGGCACCTGCCCCACAAGCGCAAGGTCCTGAGTTCGATCCTGGTAACCACATACAATGCTGGGCGTGGTGACTCAGACCCACCAGCAATCAATACCACATACCACAGTGCCCTGGTGGCTCACGCCTGTCATCCCAGCACTCAGGAGGCAGAGACAGGAGGATTGCTGAGTTCGAGGCTTGCCTGGGCTACATAGTGAGCTCAGGGCCAGCCAGCCTGAACTACAAAGCGAAACCCTGTCTCAAAAAAAAAAAAAAAAAGAGTTCTTCTATGCATGTAAACTTCTCCAAATAGGGTAACTGATTAGTTACTCCTGCCTGCAGTTTCTCACAATTACAGCTCAAACTAATATGCCAAGGTGACATATTTGGTGGAAGGGCAAAATTCTGGTCATTTACTTCAGGGTGATGTGTCTTTAGCTGCACCAGTGTACTCTTGTCCCAAGATACCTTGTAAATTCTTTTTATAAAATTGTTTTTATTGGTACATTTTATACATATGCTATGATCACATTCAACATTGAGAATTTGTACCTATATATGACAAATCTTGACTCTCATCTTTCCCATTCCCCTGCCTTCCCTACAACCTCCCTATATACATAAGCTTTTCTTTTACTGTTATATTTTTTCTTTCCCTTCTTTACTTTCCCCTACTCACCCTTTGCCTTTTCCTTTTGAACATTTTCTTCCTACTTCACACTATGTATTGTACATTTTGAACTCCTTTACACCTTCAGTTTCTCATACTAGAAAAAGTTATTGTATTTATGCATCTGTGTCCTATTTATTTCAATAAGTATGTCCTCAAAGTACAACTTTTTAAATATAAATGACATATTTATCATTCTTTATGGCTTCATAATAGTCCATTTTATTTAAAAATCCACATCTTTACCCAGTCTCCCACTGATGGGTAAATGTGGGCTGTTTCAAAGATCTATTACATAGTGAGCTGCTATAAACATAGGTGCACATATGTCTCTGTGGTGTAATTCTTTCGGAATTCTGACTCCTTTGTGCTCTCCTTTATCATGTTGTTTCATACTTAGTTACGTGAAGAAGCACGAGCCTGTAACTTCCTTATAGAGGTCTTATTAGCCCTTTTTGTATCCCCCAAATCCAGCCAGTTCTGGGAGCACAACAGATGCTTCTGAAGGAGACAAAGAAAGAGGGATTGAGACTCAGGAAAAAAAAAAAAAAACAACAAAATAAACTGTCAGTTATCATTTCATTTCAGCTGACCTTGTCCTCAAGGCTTCAGAGCTCAGAGGAGCAGTTCGGTTCCGTTCCAGAGGGAAGATAGGACAAGAAGACGAAGGCCGTCACTGGGCTCAGACTGCAGATCAGTAAGACAACCATGCTGGTTCTCAAATATTTAAAATGAGTGTATACAAATATATTTAACTCAGAAAAAGTAGCAATAATAGGATTATATTCATTTAAGCATAATTCCCAATTGCAAGTTCTTGGGGTAATAAATGTAATGAGACTTAAAATCAATGCAGTTTTTTCCACTTTTAAAAAGATAAGGAAGGGATTTAAATGCAACTTGTAATATTTTTCTTCAAAAGAGTGTGATTTGCCATTCTTTAATTTGATAAAATTCTTTATGCTTCAAACGCAAATTCAGGCTTTAAATATTAATAAACCTCAGAAAGCAGGAATCAAATCCTCAACTCTTCGTGAATTAATTATCACAATTTTAAAACTTCAGTTTTACAAAGCATATCACAAGTGTCAAATGGTTTTACAAATCATGTCTTCTTTTAGGTATTAATCCATCATTAGATAAAATTATACATATATATTAAATTCAGCATAATTTGAAGTTTCCTATTTCCTAGTATTATATAATTGCAACTATTCAATTTTTTCATTCAATAAAATGGTTATAATTTGGGGACCAGAGGCACAGGCCAGTAGTGGGGCCCTGGGTCTGAACCCTAGCACTGCAAAAACTAAAGCTTACAGCCTCAACTTTTTTGTTGTTTCAAAGTGCTACATTTGAATACTGTGAAAGATAAAATATTGCTAAATTTTAATTTTTATAAAACAGTTTTCTCTTCTCTCCTACCCCTAAGCATTCACCAAGTAACACATTTCTTTTCTTACACTTTATTTTTTTCACTAATTTTGTTTTCTTATTTCTTTCATCTTTCTTCCTTTTCTTTTTCTTTCATGATTTTATTTTTTTTAATTTATTTATTTTTGTGCTGGGGACTGAATCCCAGAGGTTTTCACTAAGATACGTCTCCACCTTTTTGTTTTTGAGACAGGGTCTCGCCATGTAGTTCAGGCTGGCCCTGAGTTCACTATGTAGCCCAGGCAAGCCCCAAACTCAGCAATCCTCCTGTCTCTGCCTCCCGAGTGCTGGAACGACAAGCATGAGCCACCATGCCCAGTGTTGTGGGGTGTGGTACTAACTGCTGGTGGGCGTGAGTCACCATGCCCAATATCATATCCTTGTATATGGTTACCAGGATCGAACAAAAGACCTTGGGTTTGCTAGGCAGGTGGCAGAACCACTGAGCTAAATCTCCAGCCCATCCACCATTTTTATTTTATATTTTGAGGTAAGGTTCTGCTAAATTGCTAAATTGCCAAGGCTGGGCTTGGCTTAAACTTATGATCCTCCTGCTTTAGCTCTCAGCCCTGGGGTTATGTCCCTGCACTTCCAAGCCCAGCTTGTTTTCTTATTCCATGTATCTGTATTTATAAATGGACATCTTCTTATCTCTTTCACCTCAATACCTACTGATTTGCAGTACGTGTAATAAGACTTTCATATCTTTTTATCCTCTCCATAACCCCCCCAAAAATACCTCAATTATCTGTTAAGTTTATGCTTGGTGCTTTCATAATTTTGATTATATACCCAGAGTATATTAGCTTACTTTGCAGCCAGCCAGTGTGATCTTACACCCTTAGTGAATTCTTTCTGGAGCTGGCATGTACCTCATTTTAAGACATTTTCTTAATTTTCTTTGAACATCTGACTAAATATTTCCACCCCCTTGATGACTACATAAAATGCCTCTCAATTTAATTTTATGCAAAACATGTTTGATAATTTAAAAAGTGTATCTCTACCTTCAGTCCAAGACCCTGCTAGCCTCACCATCCTGTTCCATTTCTGTAGCGCTATTGCGAGCTGTTGCTCAGCTGCTCTAACACTTCCCTTTGCCATCACCTCGGGATTGCTCTTTGCCTCTATTTTAGCCTGTTTCTTCAATCCCTTCTAAATCAGTGTGTGTGTGTGTGTGTGTGTGTGTGTGTGTGTATACACAAGTGTGCACATATGCATGGTACAGCTGGGTACATCCTTAATTAGCTTCCTAAAAAATATGTTTGGAATCAAGTATGGTGGTACATGACTGTAATCCAGGCACTCTGACAGGCTGAGGCAGGAGGATCAAATTCAAGCCCAGCCTGAGTGTCTTAGTTACTTTTCTCATTGCTGAGACAAAACTCAACACCTAATGATCATCTCCATCCCTCAACCCATTTGTAACTTACCAACAATCTGCCTGCAGTTTCCATCTATTTGTCTTTTCTGGACACTTCATGTAAATTGGAATATACTGTATGTGCCACTGTATTTGATTTTGTTCACTCAGATAATGTTCCTGATGTTCACACTGCATCACCCATGAATGTGGAGAGTGTTCCATCAAGTTTGCTTGTATTGTGTTTTGCTTTATCACTCACATGTTGACTAGACAGTGGGTTATTCCCACTTTAGGGTAAATGTCTTTTTGTCACTTTATTTTATTTTTGTTTTTAGTTTTTTGAGACAGGATCTTGCTTTGTAGTTCAGGCTGGTCCTGAACTGTGTAGACCAAATTGGCCTCAAACTCACAGCAATCCTCCTGCCTCTGCTTCCCGAGTGCTGGGATTATAAGTGTGAGCCACCACGCCTGGCATCATGATATGTGGTACCGGGGATCAAACTCAGGACTTTGTGCTTGCAAGGCAGATGCCAGAACCACTAAGCTAAATCCCCAGCCCCTTTTTGTCATTTTAATATTTTATATTAACACTATCTTTCACATCAGGGGGTGTTCCATAAATAAATAATTCCCTGACAATTCTGCTCATACTTGGACTCAAAATCCAAGTAGCTATAGCTTCTTCAGAATCTGTAGTATACTGCCAAGGCAAGGGAGCTGGTGAAGTTGGGCTTCATTGTAATTCTTTGGGAATGTCTTTTATTTTAGTTACTTTGTTGTTTCTGAGACACAATCTTGGCACCCACAACTCTGAAGAGGCTCACATCTTGTAGAGGTTTTAGTCCAGGGTTGGCTGGCTCCAAGGCAGGGCAGCAAGGAAGAGAGGCATGACAGAAAAGTGTTCATGGTGTGGCAGGGAGTAAGCAAAGATCAAGGGCAGAAGGAGGCAGGTACACCCTTCCAGACCATGCCATCCGTGGCCCACCTCTTCCCATTAGCCTTCACCTCCCAACATCACACTTAGCTATTAACTCATGAGTGAGCTAATTCACTGGTGAGCATCACAGCCCCATGATCCAATTAGCTCCCCAGAGTCCCATGTATGACCACATGAGGCTTTAGGGAAACATCTGTAAACCACAACAGGCCTTCATGGGAATACTTTTCACCCTTCGGCTTGATACAAATTGTGGAGAAGACTCTTCTAATACTCAATTTCTAATACTCTAGAAACCCAGAAAAATGACAAGGCTACAATTGGAACTGTAGTAGATGACCTTTTAATTATTCCCCTGTTTTCAGTAGGCAGCCCCTGCCTCCTTCAAGTGTGCCTGGTGGCCTGTAGTCCATAGACCCTCTGTTTTATTCTCTTCTAAAGGTAGCCATACAGAGTACAGCAGATACAGAGCTGCTATTGAGTAGTCAGCCCTACAACTGTCTGCTGCTCTGCTTATTTCTAGAGATTTCTGGTGCCAATTTCTGAGCCTTTGGGGTTCTGCAGTGTTAAGTAGGTTACCTTTCTGGCCATGTCCACGGCCAATTTGGGATTTCTTTTTCTAGGCCCACTAATCCATTTACCACTTTTTTTCATCTATTTAGTGTCTAAATAGTTTCTATTGTTATTGTTTTCTTTCCAATTCTCATAAGCTCCTGCTTTTATAAAAATACCCCAACACAAAGATGTGCACCTGTAGTCCAAGGTATAGGAGAAACTGAGGCAAAAAACTCGAGCCCAGACATTTGAGACCAGCCTGAGTGATAAAGCAAGGCTCCATCTCAAAAAACCCTTTTAGGGCTGGAGGGTTAGCTCAGTGGTTCTGTATAAATTTAAAATCTGCCTTGCAAACCCAAGTAACCACATACACCAATGCTGGGCATGGTGGCTCATGTCTACCAGCAATCAGTACCACATACCACAATGCCAGGCGTGGTGGCTGACATTTGTAATCCCAGTACTCAGGAGACAGAGGCAGGAGGATTGCTGAGTTTCAGGCTTGCCTGGGCTTCATAGTGAGCTCAGGGCCAGCCTGAACTACAAAGTGAGACTGTCTCAAAAAAAAAACATCCTTGGAGGCTGGGGATTTAGCTCAAGTGGTACCATGCCAACTTTGGACACACAAGGGCCCAAGTTCAATCCCCAGTACCAAAAAAAAAAAATCCTTTTATTCTCATTTCCACAGGATCTTTAAAGAAATATTTGTTCAACCGCTCTTTATTCAAAATCTAAATTAATACTTTAATAAAAATAAACCTCTCCATTCCAAGTAGTTGTATAAGGAAACCACCCTTGAGGTATAGCATAATTCTGTGCTCTTTAAGTGTGCACTGTATGCACTAATTTCCCCCAAGAGCACTGAATGTAAAGGGGTATGGTGGGAAAGATGATGTGAAGTCAGAGAGACTAAACATAACCTGTGGCGATGGTGGGCGACGTGCTGTCCTTCTGAGCATAGGAACCCTTGATGCTGTGTGAGGGGGGCCCCTCCCTCGGTGATCTCCGTCCCCATGCCTGTTACTCCAGAGTAAGTGTAGAAAAGCATCACACAAGTCCAGCAGAGGAGTGGTCTGCAAACTAGCTGACTGATACCTTCAAGACTGTGAGCAGAACCAGACAACTGTCATGTCTAAGGAGACAGAAGGAGGGAATATAATAAGATAATCCTGGAGGGTTCCGAGAGCAGAAAACAACCATATCAGGTCAAAGCTGAACAAGTCTGAGTCATCGATCAGATTCATTTAATAATAATGTATCAGCCTTAGTTCATTAATCATGACAAATGTACAATATAAAGGAATAAACTAGAAGCGTGACATATGAGTATTCTCTCTCTTTGGAACTTCTCTATAAAGTCATTCTTTTAAAAAGTTTATTAAAAAAAAAGAACAGCCCATATTATTTATACTTTGGTTGTGTTTTACATGTCACACCCCACACTAACCCCACCCTGTGCTGGGGTTAAACCCAGGGCCTTTGGATTGAACTACCTTCCCAAACTTTTTCTTATGTTTATTTTGAGACAAAGCCTTGTTAAAATCAGTATGTTCACCAGACCAAGCTCAAATTTGTGATCCCCTTGTCTCAGCCTCTCAAAGTGCTGAGATTAAAGGTGTGCACTACCAAGGCCAGCTATTAATCACTTTTTATACAAAAATAATAACTTTATGACCTTGCTGTCTGTGAGGACCAGTGGTTTCATACTGTCTTTCCTCAAAAGCATGTTTTCCCTTCAGCGCCTACTGGGCAAGCACAGAGTCCTAAGTTCAATCCCTGGTACCAAACAAAGCTAGGTTAGCCCAGGCATGACGTGCACAGCTATGATACTAAGAGCTCTGAGCAGCTGAGGCAGGAAGATCCCAGAGTCTAGCCTACTCTGGGCAACTTAGCAACTTAGACAACACTGTCTCAAAATTAAAAACAGAATTTTTTTGAAGTTTTAAAGCCAGGGATATAGTTCAGTATGAAGGTTCTCGGTCCAATCCCCAATACCCCCCACACACACACACACACACATCTGAGCCGTCTTTCTTTCTTTCTTTCTTTTGCTTTTTTTTTTTTTTTTTTTTTGAGACAGGGTCTCACTTTGTCATTCAGCTGTCCCTGAGCTTACTGAGTAGCCTTGAACTCAGCAATCCTCCTGCCTCTACCTCCTGAGTGCTAGGATTATAGGCATGAGCCACCAAGCCTGGCACTGTGGTGTGTGGTACTGATTGCTGGTAGGTGTAAATCACCATGCCTAGTATTGTTGTAGGTGGTTACTGGAGATTGAACTGAGGACCTTGTGCTTGGTAGGCAGGGGCCAGAGCCACTGAGCTAAATCTCTGGCCCAAGAATTGACATTTTTATGCTATTGAGTCTTCCATTCATGCCAATAACTCCATATAGTAAATTTACCAGAGCCACACATGCTCTGCAGTTAAGAGGTCTACCCCTCACCTGCTGGATCTGGGCTGGCCTTGTTATTTTTTTTATGGAACAGAAGGCGACGGGAATGAATTCTGCAGTGCTTGGGACACTGAGCTCACTGTGTAGCAGTGAGAGTGACACAATGACAAGAGTTTCAGTCTTGACTGCCTTGGAACACTTCTTTGGGGCCACATACTGTGATGAAGCCCAGGACAAGAGCCCATGTGGAGAGAAACCCACCAGCCCCGCTGCCCCAGTTAGTTCAGCACCAGCCAGCAGGCCTGTCACTGAGTGCATCTGCGTGGAGGAGTTTAAGTGAAAGCAGCCTATACTTCCATCAAGTTCCTTACTATAGTGGCTCTAGTACACATGATGTGAGCAAAGACTTGATGTACATATGTCTGCTGGGGTTTTACTGATATGGTTGAATGCTTCTTCTTGGAATCCAGCTATTATGCTTTGAAGAAATCAGAACACAGTGAAGAGGTCTATGTGGAAAGAAGGGCTAATGGCAACATCTTCCCCCTATGTCCTATGAGGCCATTTCAAACATTCTAGCTAGCCTAGCATCACAGCCAACACTGCAGATAGAAGGGCCCATTTGCCCAAGCATAGAGTCACCAGAAATAGTAAATTGCTGTCATTACATTAAAACAGGGTGATTTGGGGTGGTTTACGCAATAATATGTGGTGGAAACAGTAATGACTGTGCTAATCCAACTCTTAGTATCCCCCTAAAATTCCTATGTTGAAGTGCTAAGGTCTAATGTGATGGAGATAAACTACTAGAAAAGGGAGTGAAGTTTAATAGTCATAAGGGTGGGGTCTTCCTCTATAGGATGGATGTCCTTATGAGAAGAGAACAAGACTCCAAAGGCTTTTCTCTTCCTTTTATACACACATGCAGAAGAAACTACGTGAGGACACAGAGACAATGTAGCCAGTTACAGGCAGGAGAAATCTTTCTAGACACCAACCCCGATGGCACCTTGACTTGGACCCATAGACGCGGAGAACTGTGATGGCAGCTCCTCTGCTGGTTGAGCTGCTGCTCTGCACTGTGTTGTTCACTATCCCGGACAAGTAAACGAGCTAAGGGAATTTCAGGGAGGAATGTTGTGTTGCAGATGATAAAATATATAAAGTAGTGAACTAAAGAAGCAATAAGGGTTTTTGTTTTTCTTTTTGTTTATTTGTTTTCAGTACTGAAGATCGAATCTAGGGTCCTCACACTGAGCTAAATCCCCTTTCTATTCTCTATTCCGAGACAGAGTCTCACTAAATCACTGAACTACCCAGCTGAGTTTGAGCTTGTGACCCTCCTGCTCCCGCTTCTCAAAGAGCTGGGGTTACACTTGGCCCAGCTAAGAAGTCACAGTTTGAGAGCAGAACTTGAGGGAAATGTGGAGGCCCCGTGATCCATTGAGTTGGAAATTTAAACTGTTCCAAATTTCTATCCTCTCAAAATGGCAATAAACAACTAATAAATGGCCCTCAGATAAAATCCAGGTTGAAACTGTAAGGCCCCTTTTCAAGATCTCAGCAAACTGATGCTTAGTAGATCCTCCCAGCTAGACAAAAGGGCTTCTAAAAATGTGTTTCCCTTTTATTCATTTTATTAGCACATTTTAGGAATAGATTATGATCACATTCATCATTGAGAATTTGTATCTGTACAGATTTCTCTCTTTCTCTCCTCTCTCTCTCTCTCTCTCTCTCTCTCTCTCTCTCTCTCTCTCTCTCTCTCTCTCTCTCTCTCTGTAGTACCAGGGATCAAACTCAGGCCCTCATACATCCAAGGTAGGTGCAGTACCACTTGAGCCAAATCCCTGGCCCTTACATGATGTATCTTGATTCTCCTTTTTTCCCATTCCCCTGCCCTCCCTACAATTCCTCATCCTCATATACATAAGCTTTGTTTCCGGTGTTTTGGTTTTACCATCAAGTTTTTTCTTTCCCTTCTTTGCTTTCCCCTGCCCCCTCTCTTTCCCCTTTCCCTTTGAACATTTCCTTCCTATTAAACGCAATGTTCTATCACTTCTTTTCACAAGCAACAGCCTTGTCTTGAAGAACATGGAAGTACCTTTCAGGGCACAGATTAGATCCTACTTGGATTCACAAGATAGTCACAAGATATTTAGGGGTGTTTTGCTCGTGCAAATATTGCCAGTGTGGATAAAACAGAACAGTTATAGTTCAAAAAGAAAAGCAGCTTCTGGGGTCCCAACTTTCCATAGCTGGAGACCAGGCTAATACTATTCAGCTGCAAACACAGACCATTATTTATATTTTAAAAACATTTTAGAGGGTGGGAGCAAGATTCCAAAGAGTGAAGCAATAACCATGGTTTTGGAAACCATTCTGAGGGACCAGACATCAACCCCAGTCAAGGCCTATTCCTGCTCCCGGTGTCTGGAGTTCCACTAAAATGTGCCTCACTGGATTTCAGGAACTTCCAGAAGAATAACTACTATGTGCTTAATGTTGTTTTTTTAAAATAAAATTGTCCATTTATGCTATCCTATTCCTTTCTTATCATTTTATGTTGATTATAGAGGTGGGCTGCCTTCTTGCTTTGTATCATATCAAGGTGAGTCACAACAGAGGTGGTACATACAAAGGCCTCATTTGTATTTGAACCAAATATACAAATGCTGGATTTTGACCCTAAAACTATAATTGGATAACAAGTTTGAGACTTTTCAACCTATTTGGCATATGAGTAAAGAGTGTAACCTATTGAGAAGTTAGAGGGAACAGTCAGGCCCTGGAACCACCATCGTTCCTGATGCCCACTTTAGGTTCAAAGTCATTCCCCAAATCACCTTAGATTTGATAATTTACTGGAAGAGCTCCAATAACTCACTAAATGCTGTTATACTGATGGCTTATTACAGAGAAATGGTGGAGGTTAACATTGGCCAAGAGGCTGGCGCAGGGAGAGAGTAGCAAATGCAGTTTCTGTTATCTTCGCCTGAGGAGGCTGGAACGTGCTACTTTCCTGGCATCTGTGTGTGATTATGTACATAGAATATTGACATCCTGGGAGGCTCATGCAATCCTTGCTGTTCAAAGATCTTATTAGAACTCCATTACATAGATATGTATGATTGATTTCCATGGGGTCGACCTCATTCTCCAGGCCCATACCATGGGGGTCTTCATAGTATGGCCCACCAGCTCCATACCCTAAATCACAGTGCTAGTCTGGCTAACCCAGAGCACCCATGTGAAGAAGAACCTAAGAGATAACTTCTCAGAAGACAAGACCAGACCTCTTTTGGACAAGGTTAAATTCTTACTGTATAGAAAGGAATGTAAATAATTATTATACTTAGAAGACAAACTTGTTAAATGGATTAAGTATGATCACAAGTTCTTAGCAAAACTCCCATTAGGAATCAGCACTGACCTGAAGTAGACTTGGTTGAAATGATGCCGTGGGACCCCAAGATGCCTCCTGATTTCTGCTTTCACTGTCTTGGAAAACTAATTTGGCATTGCCACATTAAGAGAAACCCTGAAATGAAAGGACAGCTGACCTGAAAAACAAACAGCCTGATAAGTAAGCCTGGGGATGTTCCATACAAGAGCCAACCAGCCAAACTGCAGAGAAAGGATAAATCACTGCTGCTTACACACTAAGTTTGTTACATACTAATAGATAACCACTATCCTTTATTCAGATATTCTTTTCTGTCCTATAATTGCTTTTTGATATTTTTTGGCCATTTTTCATTAGGTATAGTCCTCAATACCTCATAATTTTTACTGATCTTTCCAGTTAGATTCATAACTTTTATAGCTGCTCTTTGGAGTAGCTATTGATTTTTACATGTTGATTTCATATCTTGAAAATTTGCTGAAGTCTCCTGTAAGTTTTAATAAATTGTTCATAGATATTCTTAGATTTTTTTAATACAGATAATATCATCAAAAGAGGATGATGTTCACTTAGAATTATTATAGCTCATTTATTTTTCTTCCTGAGCTAAGTCAGCAACATTTGATATTGTTTTCACTCAATTGTAGAAGACATATTACATTCACATGCTTCAGGAAATATTATAGATGAAAGAAATCTGGCATTGAAGGGCAAACAGTGAACAGTATCACTGTATCAGTGTGGAATCTGAAAAAGTTGTCTCACTGCAGTAGAGAGTAGAACAGTTATTATCAGAGGTGAGACAGGCAAAGTGAGTGGAATGGAAAGTTGGTTAATGGTACAAAATTAGAGATAGAAGTAAATTCTGGGGTCCTGTTGAATAATAGGTTAACTAGTTAATAACAAAGTATTGTATTTTTCAGAATAGCTAGGAGATTTTGAATATTCTCACCACGAGGAAATGATCAGTGTTAGAAGTGATGGATTTGACCAACTCTGATTTAATGAATACACAATATTATCTCGGGGGGGGCTCAGTTTGAAGCCCCTATGTTCAGTTCCCAGTAACTCAATGCCCCCACAAAAGTTATATAAGAGGTCTGTGGTGGAAAATCCTGCTGTATGCCACATTCTTTGTCATATTACAATGGCAATGGTTAAAAGATTGACAGATGTGGATATCTTGTAGGCAGTATTACAGTTGGGTCTTGTTTATTCATCCATTTTGGCAATCTCTTTTTTTTTTTTTTTTTTGCATCAGGGTTTTTCTATGTGACCTACTTTGGCTTTGAACTTCAGTTCCTCCACCTTAGGCCTCTCAAATGCTGGGATTTCAGTTGTGCACCCCCGTGCCCATGGCAGTCCCAATTCACCCTCATGTATTTGCATTTAAAATATTATTCATGTTACAAAAAATAAAAGTACCGCCTTGACAAGACCAGCAACTCTCATACAGGCTAGATGGTCTTTATAGGGCCATGAGCGGAAAGTGTGGCTGTGAAAGGAAAAGGCCAATTGGAACTTTCGGAGCGGAGAGTTCCGTAAAAAGGGATTGTGGCTACCCCCTGGGACAAGGCTTGAGAGAGTAAGGGGAGCGGTGCTTGCCTCTCAGGAGCAGAGCTGTGGAGTGACGGGAGTTATGACTTGCAGCTGTGCTCCCTGGGCCTTATCATCTTTAGCAGGTGTGAAAGCATAGTGCGATGGAAGAGGCTTCAAGTGGTCTCTGTTCAGCCTAGGATGGCGGTGGTCAGACTCATTCAGTTAATGTGTTTGGCTTCGAGTATATTATCTATTTCTTTTTGTCCTATATTTTTGTTTCTCTCCTCTTCTTATATGCCCAAGACTGAAGAGAACCTTGGGTACAGTGTGCAATGACCAAATCAGCATAACGGGAATATCTGTGACTTCGGACATATTTAGTCCTCTGTGTTGGGAGGATTAAAAGAAATTTCCTACTAACTATTTTGAAATTTTCAATCCAATATTATCAACCATAGTTATTCTACAGTGTTATAGAACATAAGAAGTGATTCTTCCTGTTTTGATGTACCCTTATATCCATTAACTAGCCTATAAAAAATGCCATGCCTCTATGTGCGTGTGCATGTGCATGTGTGTGTGTGCACATGTGTATGTGTGTGTGTGTATTTGTAGGGAAGTGAACCCATGGCCTCACACATGTTAGAGAACTGCTCTATCCTGAGCTGCACCCCTAGAAATCCTTACCTTTTTCTGATCAAATACTTTCTAGTATAGAGTTTTATCTTTTCCATTGCTTTTTAGTTGTATTTCTTTGTTTTACTGTTTTTAGTGCTTGCTCTAGGGTTTACAAGTTATATCTCTAATTTATCACAGTCTACTTTCAAATAATATTCTCTCCACATAAAATCCAATTACACTTTAATTTCCTTCCTTTTGTCTTTTGTGCTATTGTTGTCATATTTCCACTTGCACCTGCATTATAAACTCCATAAAATGTTATTACTTCTACTTTGTACAGTCAAAAACCCTGTAAAGAATTTTAAAAACAGGAGAAAAATGTTTCATATTTACGCATTTTAAAACTTGCCAGTACGTGTTTCCATTCTTTGTCCTTTGTGTAAATCTCAGTTTCTATCTAGCAGCTTTTTCTTCCAACCTAGAGAAAACGTTCTCTAATCTTTTTCATTCTTCAGGTCTGCTGATGAATAGCTGCTCTTTAAGTTTTTACTTAACAGCAAAATATTTTACATTCATTGTGGTAAGTTGGTACCAGTACATAACACATCCTGATTCTTTTTACTTTCCCTTTTTCTCCCTCCATCTTTTCCCATCACCTTTCCATTGGCAAAATATTTATCTCCATTTCCTATTACCCATCTTTTATTTTTGCTCTTTAAATTATTTATACTTTGGGCTGGGCATGGCGGCGCACACCTATAATCCCAGCTCAGGAGGCTGGGATAGGAGGATCCCATGAGCTGGACTATAATGCAAGACCTTTTCTCAATTAAAAAGTTATACTTGGAGTTTCTTATATAAAAGAAGTCATGTGATATTTTAGTTTGTGTCCGATTTATTTCATTTAACATTATGGTCTAAAGGTGCATCAACTTTCCTACAAATGATTCAAACTTATTATTTTTTATGGCAGAGTAGTTCATGTATTATATGATATAAAAGTGACATATATGATGTAAATGTGATATTTATCACACTTCTGTTATTGGATCATCTGTTTATGGACATGTAGGCTGCTTCAATGATGGTTGTATAAACATGGGTATTCTGCACACATTTTTGAAGATTTTACTAGATTTTTTTTCTTCTGTTCTTGAAAAATAGTTATCTTCTGTTTTCTGGATTTCATCTTTTTTGTGTGTGTGCTGCACTACCAATAGAGCTCAAGGGCACTCTACCTGTCAAACTCAAGGGTGCTACATCCCAAGCCCTTTTAATTTTATTTTAACACACAGTCTCACTAAATTACCCCGGCTGGCATTGAACTTGTGATCCACCAGCATCAGACTCCCAAGTAGCTGGAATTATAGATATTTACCTTAACGAACTGGCTTTCATCATTTCTGACTGAGAAGTTAATGTCCTGTGATTGTTACATAGTATACATAACATATATTCTTTCACTGACTGCTTTTAAAATGTTATTTTTGGTTTTGGTTTTCAGCTGACTAATCTGATAATGATCCACCCCTGTGGGTTTCTTTGTGCTTATTCTGTTTGGAGTTCACTGAGATTGTTGGGCTAGTGAGTTGCTATTTTTCTTTCTTAAGTGTGTGTGTGTGTGTGTGTGTGTGTGTGTGTGTGTGTGTGTGTGTGTGTGTGTGACAAATTTCCCTATGTAGCTTAGGCTGGTCTTGAACTCTTGGCAATACTCCTGACACGGCCTAAGTGTTGAGATTACAGGCATGTGCCACCACACACGGCCCCTCCCATTCCACTCAGGATTCTGAGGATCGTCCTTATTTATGTATCTCTGTCTTTAAAATTTTTTTCTTTAAATATATTGATCTTGCCTGTAATCCCAGTACTGAGGCAGAAGAACTGCCATGAGTTTGAGGATAGCCTGAACTACACTCTGAGTCTGAGGCCAACCTGAGCCACATAGCAAGACCCTGTCTCAAAAACAAAACAAAACAACAACAACAAAATAGTTTACCTTCACAATACCTAATCTGTTGTTAAATCTACTTAGTAAATTTTTTGTTTCAGATATTGTCTTAAAGGTTAAAACTTCTCCAATTTCTAGTGCTCTTTTATATCCATTTATATTTAAGAACAGGACACAGAAGAGCTAGCTGGGAGCTCTGTGCTTGTGAATAAGCTTGTTGACTTTGTTGTAGAGTGAGCAGGTGGGACAATGGCTGTAACCTCAGGAATCCCACAAAGACAAAATGTGGAGTTGTTTGTGTATGGCCAAATGTCTTGCCCACCTGGTAAATACCTTGTTGCTGGCCATCCAAAAGATAAAAAAATAAAATAAAATAAAATTAAAAAGCCAGGCATGATAACGTAAGCCTGTAATCCCAGCTACTCGGGAAACTGAAGTGGAAGGTTTGCAAGTTTAGGAGTGTTGAGATACATCTTGGTGGATTGAATCCCCAGAACCACAAGAAAAATAAAAAAGATTGCAGTCAGGCAAAAGATAAATACTATACAACAAGGCAAGAGAGCAACATTCTATATGAAATTAACATATATGCTAAATTATTAATTCCAACTTTACTACCTATTATTATTATATAATTGGGGCAAATTATTTCATCCTTCAGAACTTCAGTTTCCTCTTCTCTAAATGTGACTAATAACTCCAGTGTTCTGAGCATATGCAATGTGTTCAGTGTTTCACTTTGCTTTGAAATGAATAGGCAAAATATAGCAAATAGTGGCAATGTTCACTGACTGAACTTTTTTTTTTTTTGGTATCACTGAAATTGAAGCATAGGTTGGTAACCTTTTTATTTAGTGACATCTTATTTGTTAGGAGGAACTAAAGCAAAGAAAAAAGTATTTTCTTTCCAGTGGGTTTTAGTTTAGTTGTTGGGTTTTGTCCTGTCTTTTAAAACCATACTGTTTACTTTTTTTGCCCTAAGCATTTTCTCCTTTTTTGTTTGTTTGTTCCATAACCTTTACTTGTTTGAAAAGGAGGCAGGTGAAATTTGTCAGCCATGGTCCCATAAGGAAGCCAACTTTACTTCAGCTAGCTCTAAGAAGGTCTTTTATTGAAGAACTTCTAGTTTACTTTTTTTTTTTTTTTTTCCTTTTGAGACAGGGTCTCGCTTTGCAGTTCAGGCTGGCTCTGAGCTCACTATGTAGTCCAGGCAAGCCTCGAACTCAGCAATCCTCCTGCCTCTGCCTCCCGAGTGCTGGGATTACAGGCGTGAGCCACCACGAACTTCTTTCGGAGGTACGGATAGGAACAAAGGCTCTGAGATACTCAGAGCCTGACAACAGAGAGCAGCTATTACTGTATCAAGGGCAAGAAAGACAGGAGAGGAAATAGAATTACTGGAGCTCAGGGGAAACTGAATCTATGGAGAGGAGGCCATCTAGCAGAAACTTTCCATAGAGTGATGCAGCTACTCTCAGATACATAACAAAATAAGAGGGAAAGAACCCAACATAATGCTTTTTTCCCACCATCTAATCTTCAAGGTTTCCTATCTTCCCATTGGCTACCGGAAGCCAGTTCAAGGGAGGCTGAGAGATGTGGTCCACAGCAGTCAGCCTCCCAGGTGCCCCAGCAAGGCTGAGACAATGTTCCAGGTTGCAAAGGAGACCAATCAGTACATGAAGATTTTTTTTTTTAATGGCACTCAAACTTGGGACCTTGTACTTGCAAGGCAAGTGCTGGAACCACTGAACTAAATCCCTGGCCCAGTATGTGAAGATTTTATGAAGTGTCAACTGTATCTAGTCATGTTGGTACATGCTTGATAAACCCAGGACTGTTGGTAGAAGGAGCATAAGATTGAGATCAGCTGAGAAATTTAGCAATTTAGTAAGACCATATCTCAAATTTTACAAACAACCTGGGTGAGGGGGTGCACACCTGTAATCCCAGCACCTGGGAGGCTGAGGTAGGAGGATCACCATAAGTTCAAGGCCTGCTTGGGCTACATGGCCATCCTGAACTACAGAGCATGACTCTGTCTCCCAAAAATATTAAATTAAATTTAAAAAAATATATATATATATACATAGATATGTATATGTGTGTGTGTATATATATACACACACACACACACACACACACACACACACACACACACACACACAAAGCATTTCTTTCAGAAAGGGCTAAGGATGTAACTCAATGTAAAGACCCTTGAAAAACTACCACCACTATCACAACCCCAGGAGAAAAAAAGGAAAAAGAAAAGAAATACCTGTTACATTACTTGGAAACAAATTGATGTGTGAAAGTCTAAACATTGTCAGTGATAGAAAGTGGCTGAAGTAGAAAACCAAAAGCCATATTGTGAAGGGGAAAAAAAATCCTCATTTTATTTTTGATACTTAGCACATGTAGAAATAGATGAAAATGAAAATGCATTTGCAATTATAAGATAAGATAATTTCATATTCCATGTTATATGCCTTAAAGTAACTCCTAATTTATCACCTCAGTGACAGAACAAGCTTCCTCTTGGGGAAGACAAAACAAAATACAATGAAACACAGAAGCAAAAGTGTCAGCTCTGAATTATTAGAACTGACCAGGCTGGGGCATCAAGCAACTGCTTGCAATGAGTGCAATTCCAGGAAATGTCTCAGCCCTGTCATAGATGCCGCTAAGAATTTGCTTAAGAATTCAGATACCACAGATTTATTTAGTGTATGCTGAGAAACCCACTGTGCCTTCAGTTACAGGTTCTAGATGACATGTAGTTTAACATGATCCTGGAAATGAGACAATTTATTCCTTGCCTTTGCCTTAAAACCTAATGGGATGTCAGGATCCACTCTCCTTTTGTTAATATAAAAGCCTTATACAGTATTTTATCTATAAAGAATGTCTCAGTTTACAAAGTTGTGGCTTACATTTTGTCATCCAGTATCCTGTGTCAGTAATAATTAAGCACTGCATCTTATTTTACACCATGACTTCTCTAAATAGTAATCAATAGTTGGGGTTCAGAGGGTTCTGAAACTGATTGAAAATGGTTGATATGCATGTATATTTCTGAGAAGAAGGCCTACTATTCCAATAAATACTCACAAGCTGTATCTTTCCCTGCCTCTAAGTCAACTAGCACTGCTCTAACTAGTGTTCAGTGGGTGACCTTTCTATTATTTATTTCATCATTTTAGCTTATATGTTCTTCACTCACTACTATCATTACAGATGTCTCAACAGAGATAAACAACTGTTTTTAATGTTTAGAACTATGTTTAAATATAGAAATACTAAAAGAAAAACATAGGTAAGGAACAAGTTAATAACAGGTTTTTTTCAAAATATAAAGGATGTGTGTAACAAGGATGCCTTTCCTGGCATTCTTATTGGTGGCCTTATAGTGCCTTAGGTTGAGAGTTAAGTGTATCAAAAAAAAATAAAAAGAGGGTCAGAGATTTAGTTCAGTGGTTCCAATGCCTGCCTTGCAAGCACAAGATCCCTGGTTCGATCCCCAGTAGCCACATACCACAATGCCAGGCCTGGTGACTCATGCCCACCAGCAATCAGTGCCACCCACCACATGCCAGGCATGGTGGCTCAAACCTATAATCCCAGCATTTGGGAGGCAGAGGCAGAAGGATTGCTGAGTTCAAGGCTTGCCTGGGCAACATAGTGTGCTCAGGGCTTTTTGAACTACAAAGGAAGACCCTGTCAGGAAAAAAAAATTATAAAATTAAGAATAAGTCATTATATCAGAAAAACATTGTTGCTCTTTTTAAATTTATTTATGTTTTGAGACAGGGTCTCACTTTGTAATTCAGGCTGGCCCTGAGCTCACTATGTAGCTCAGGCAAGCCTCAAACTCAGCAATCCTCCTGCCTCTGCCTCCTGAGTGCTGGGATTACAGGTGTGAGCCGCCACACCTGGCATCGTGGTATGTGGTACTGATTGCTAGTGGGCATGAGCCACCATGCCCAGTATTGTTGTATGTGGTTACTGGTGATTGAACTCAGGACCTTGCACTTGCCAGGCAGGCACTGGAACCACTGAGCTAAATCTCCGGCCCCAATTTATTCTTAAATAAAATTGGCCTCATGATGCCAGGTTATGACTCATGCTATTTTTAAAAACTGTATATTTTTATTAATGGTTATCAGTTTTACAAAGGACAGGAATTGAATGTGTATTTTCATGTATCTATAACATATTTTGATCATGTATGCCCTCCCATTACTCTCATAACACCATTTGCCTTAGTTTATTTTTTCATTGCTAAGTTAAAATCACAACACCCAAAGTTAAAAGAGAAAAGGTTTATTTGGCTCACAATTCATAGATGTTTCAGTTCATAATTGTCTGACTCCAAGGCAAAGTGGCATGCAGAGGGGCATTGGAGAGGAGAAATGGTTCACGGCTGGCAGAAGGCAGCTAAGAAGAGAAACAAAGCAGCAAGTGACAAGCAGTGACTGTCCCGTATATCTTACCTCGGGTACCCACCCTTAGGGCAAGTAGCACTCTCACCCCAGGTGGGACTGCCTTAATTCTATATCACATCCTGAGTCAATCCCAGCATCCCCTCCTTGATCCCAGCAGCACACATGCTAGGTCCAGCCACCTCCAGAAAACCCCACTTATGGCCAGAGGAGGCTTTATGGGACATGTAGATACAAGCCTATCTCTGTTCTCTTCCTCTTGCCTAAAAATACATTTCCCTTCTACTTTATGCTCTTTTCCTAGATTCCTCATATTAAAGAAAACGTGATCCTGTCTTTCTGGATCTAGTTAATTTCATTTAACATGATGATCTCTAAATTCATCCATTTTCCTACAAATGACATGATTTAATTTTTTTCATGGCTAAGTAGCACTAAGTAATAAATGTATATGTATCTTTATCTGTGATTAATCATCTAGTCTAAAATCTTAGCTATTCTAAATTGTGCTGCCACAAACATGGATATGGAGATATCATTATAGTATGTTCATTTGATTCCTTTGGATATACTCCAAACAATGGTCCAGCTGGGTTATATAGTAGTTCTTCTAGTTTTAGTTTTTTAAAGAATCTCCATATTGATTTCATAGTAGCTGCATTAGTTTACATTTTCACTAGCAATGTAAAAATGTTTTCTCCCATATCCTCACCAGCATGTATTATGAGGGGTTTTTTCCTTGTATTCTTGATAGGCATTCTGTCTGTGGTGAAATGGACTATCAATATATTTTGCTTTCCATTTCCCTAGTGGATAAAAAGTTTGAACATTTTTCTCTATACTTATTGGTCATTTGTACTTCTTTTAAGAAATCTGTTTAATTAGCTGTCAAAGATTTTCTCCCATCATTAAATCTAGAAGTCTTTTGATGGAGTTTCTGGGGTCATATATGTAGAGTATCATGTCCTCTGCAAATAATGATAATCTCACTTCCTTTCCTACCCTTATACCTTTATCACTGTCACCACACTTATTTAATATAGTTCTGGAGATTTAGCTCAGTGGTTCCGGCGCCTGCCTCGCAAGCGTAAGGTCCTGAGTTTGATCCCCAGTAACCACATACAATGCTGGGCATGGTGACTCACGCCCACCAGCCATCAATACCGCATACCACAGTGCAGGGCGTGGTGGCTCACACCTGTCATCCCAGCACTCGGGAGGCAGAGACAGGAGGATTGCTGAGTTTGAGGCTTGCCTGGACTACATAATGAGCTCAGGGCCAGCCTGAACTACAAAGTGAGACCCTGTCTCAAAAAAAAAGAGTTCTGGAAACATTAGCCAGGGCAATTAGAGTAGAGAAATAAAAGGAAGGGGCTGGGAGTTTAGCTCAGTGGTTCTGGACCCTGCCTCGCAAGCACAAAGTCCTGAGTTCAATCCCTGGTACACACATTCACACACAAACATGCACCAAAAAAGAAAAAAAGTAACAAAATATGGTGGCTACTAATATGCCACTTTTAAACTATAAGAACTATATTTGTACTTATATAATAAAATCTGAAATAAACCAGAAAATTATATACAATACATATACCCTGTATATGGCAACTTTACCTTCAGGGGAAAAAAATCTAAAAGGAGGTTGAAGGAAAAAAAAATAGAGAAATAGTGGAAAAGATTTAGAAGCAAGGGTGGAGAACAAAGGAAGATAATGCCAAATTTGACAAACTAGCAAAGAAGGCAGGAAAGGGAGAAAAAAGAACAGAACAGAATAATTTTAAAAACTATGAACAAAACAAGAATAGAACAAAATAGCACCCAAAAAAGCTAGAACCAGCCGGGCGTGGTGGCTCACGCCTGTAATCCCAGCACTCAGGAGGCAGAGACAGGAGGATTGCTGAGTTCGAGGCTTGCCTGGACTACATAGTGAGCTCAGAGCCAGCCTGAACTACAAAGCGAGACCCTGTCTCAAAAAAAAAGAAAAAAAAAAAAGCTAGAACCAGTGTTCACACTCATAAAAACAAGGAGAAACAATCAAGAAAAATAGTAAAAAAATAAAAGAATTTAAGTTCTACTTGCCTCGGAAGGACCTCTACGCCAGAGGAAGTCCCACCCACCCCACACTGCGCTGTATGCCCCTCCACCCCAGGCGACTCAGGGCCTAAATGATAAGGGATCAGAATTGATCTGTGCAAGGACCAGGGGCCATAAAAGCCACTGTGAGGAGTTGGAACAGTAGTGAACGGGGCGGGGGGGGGGGGAGACAGCCTCTCCTGGACTAGTTGAAGCCCACTGTGAGAGTGAAGAAAGTCTGTGGAACACAGACCTTGGTAAGTTGGTGAGACCAACACCGCCTGCAAGAACCTAGACTTTTCTAGGGGGAAGGGCAGCTTGAGCCTGCAATAGAACCTTGCAGAGTTCAAACCTGCAGGAAGTCATGGAGTTCGATTTGGGCCTTGCAGCCAGAATCTAGCCTGAACCTGAACGGACTATGACTGTCTCCCTGTGATTAATTGATTTTGATCTGTATGCTGCTGCCCATGTTGTCTACCACGTGTAGACAACTCTGATGAGCTTTTTTTTAAATGTCTTTTGGGGATTTTTGTTATTGTTGGTTGGTTGTTTTATTGATGTTTAGGGGTTCCCCCTCTTTTCTTTTTCATTTCTCTCCTTCCTGTGTCTAACTTTGTTTTTTTGTTTGTTTGTTTGTTTTTGTTTTTTTGTGGTACCAGGGATTGAACTCAGGCCCTTGTGCACCCAGGTTAGGTGTGGTACCACTTGAGCTAAATGCCCAGCCCTGTGATTTTTCTTTTCTTAATCACTCTTATTTTTATAGGAGAGTGAACACTGTTTCCAGTTTTCCTGTTACTCTTAGATTATTTCCTTCTTTATATTTTCCTCCTGTCTTTACTAGCTTCCCAAAGTTTATGTGATCTTCCTATCCTCCAGCCCCATTTCTAACATTTCCCCGTTCTTTTATCTCTCTATCCACCCCAACTCCTAAGTCTTCATCCCAAAGGATAAATTTGCTATACTGAAAGGTCTCTTTACTTCAAACTATTTCTGATTGATCCTTGATTTTAATCTATGTCATACAGTTTAAGGTGACAGATTAATAGCTACCATGATTTGTCATTTTCTGAGCTGTGTATGATGCTATAGTTGTTGCTGATTGTATTACTTGGGCCAAGATGCGATTGTTCTAATCAGTTGTCCCTCTTGGTACACCAAAACCGAGATTGCCTAAGGTCATTATAGAATCAAAACTCAGGATCAGCTATACCTAAGAGAAACTGCTAAGGAGTAAACATTCCCTAGGGGACCTAAATACTATAAATTAATATACTCACAATAAGCAATATAGAAGTATCAACACAGAAATTAAATCAAAACCATCAACAACACCAAAAAAAAAAAAAGAATTAGAAGACACTTAATAAGCAAACCAAGCCTTCCAGCTCATTAAAGGCAAGCCCTAGGGGCAAAGATGTACAAAAAACTCTAATAATCAACCACCTGGACACCCTGAAATAATAACATGGGAAATAACCAAAAAAAAAAAGATGAGTGAGGCTCTAGGAAAAAATCAAAGCAGAAATAGTCTCCTAGATGGTGACCAATCTGGAAGTTACACTGAGGTATTCTAGAACAGAAGCAGATAAAAAAAAATAGAAGAGCCCAGGATCATGAACTTCCAACATAGGGAAGAAATGGAATCCATAACCCTAATTTAAGCAGACATTTGTGAGATTAAAAACTTCATTGAGTGAGGAGTTGTGGGTGGGTAGTGATAGGGGTAAAAATGAGAATCACTTGCGTCATATACTGGTACAAATTCCCCAGTGTTGAGTGTGATTGTGAGCTGTACATAAAATGTACCAATAAAGAATTCAATTTTTTAAAAAAACTTCATTGAAAGTATATGCAGCATAATTAGCCAATGTGAGCATAATTAGTCAATCTGAGGGCTCAATTTCAGATATAGAAGACAGGATGGTGGTTAGTGACCATGAAAAGAGATTTCTGAAAAATAGCGAAAGATCATTAAAAAATCAATCCAGCAGCACTAGATGATGCAAAGAAGAACAATATAAGATAGATTGGAGCAATGAAAAAGCAGGGGATAGCGCAAATGTCATTTTAAAAACTGTTCACAGAAATAATGGCCAAGAACTTCCCAAGCAGAGAAAAAGAATTTGACACACAGATAAGTGAGCAATAGAGGAATCCAATTAGCCATGATAAAAAAAAAAAATCTACATCTAGGGACCAGAGATTTAGCTCAGTGGTTCTGGTGCTTGCAAGTGAAAGGTCCTGAGCTCAATCCCTGGCAACCACATACAACAATACTGGGCGTGGTGCCCACACCCACCAGCATTCAGTACCCCATACCACAGCACTGGGCATGGTGGCTCATGTCTGTATTCCCAGCACTCAGGAGGCAGAGGCAGGAGGATTACTGAGTTCAAGGCCTGCCTGGACTACATAGTGAGCTCAGGGCCATCCTGAACTACAAAGCGAGACCCTGCCTCAAAAAAAAAAAAAAAATCGGGCTGGAGGGTTAGCTCAGTGGTTCCGGCGCCTGCCTCGCAAGCGCAAGGACCTGAGTTCGATCCCCGGTTACCACATATAATGCTGAGCGTGGTGGCTCATGCCTGTAATCCTAGCACTCGGGAGGCAGAGACAGGAGGATTGCTGAGTTTGCGGCGGCTTGCCTGGGCACCATAGTGAGCTCAGGGCCAGCCTGAACTACAAAGCGAGACCCTGTCTCCAAAAAGAAAAAAAAAAAATCTACTTCTAAACATATAATAGTCAATATTCCAGAAACCCAGAAGAAACACATATTGAAAGCAGTTAGAGAAAAGAAACAAATCACATACAGAGGAATGCCTATTAGAATCACAGCAGACCTCTCAACACAACCATTTATAAAATGGTGTACTACTCAGCCATAAAAAATGATAAATTAAACATTTATAACTAAATGGATGCATATTGAGGCAATACTCTTAAGTGAAGCAAACAGGACCTACATGGATGAACTCCAAATAGTTTTTCTGGGATGAAAAACTGCAATAGTAAATGAGAACCAAAACATATGGTAAATGATGTAAAATAGCAAGTAAAGGTCCAAAAGGATAGGCGAAGTAGAGAGGGAGTGTGGGGGAAAAGGAAAGAAGGGAAGGAAAAAATATGAGAAAAGAAGGAAAAAGGAAACAAAGTTTGTGTAAATAGGGAGAGAGTAAGAAGGGAAGGTAGGGGGGCTGGAGGGTTAGCTCAGTGGTTCTGGTGCCTGCCTCACAAGCGCAAGGTCCTTAGTTCGATCCCCGGAAACCACATACAATGCTGGGTGTGGAGACTCACGCCCACCAGCAATCAATACCGCATCCCACAGTGCTGGGCGTGGTGGCTCACGCCTGTCATCCCAGCACTTGGGAGGCAGAGACAGGAGGATTGCTGAGTTCGAAGCTTGCCTGGGCTACATAGTGAGCTCAGAGCCAGCCTGAACTACAAAGCGAGACCCTGTCTCAAAAAAAAAAA